>JALJCO010008790.1:0-272551 GCA_023101725.1 Atherinomorus stipes | reverse complement strand
CCCATACAACTTGTACAACTTGCCGATATTTGAGACCGATATTTGGGGCCATTACTGCATTTGACTCCCAACTTAATATAAGGATACAATGAAAAGTAATTTTACAACTCTTTTAATATAAAAAAGAACAAAGCACTTCAAATAAATATATAAAAAAGAAATAGCACACTTGAAAACAAATATTCAATAGAAAAATTAAACAAATATATGTATACATACATATATATATATATATATATATATATATATACATACAAAAGTCTGTAAATTATGCTGAGTGGGGGTATCGGCCAATGCCAATACCAGCACAAAACCCAAATATTGGCCTAAAATATCAGCCAGCCGATGTATCATCTATCCTTACTGAAAACTATATTACATAATTAAATATAAAAACATTACAAGGCAACTTTAATGTCCAGAACTTAAAGCCAAAAGAAAATAATAGAAAAAAAAAACAAATCTGCAAATATGTCACTGTCACTATAGGAAATACAAAAGCAGTTAATGACAGTTACACTGAATTTAACATCACCACCTGCGTGACAACCCTTTACTCAATACCTAAAAACATATGGTCAAATGGGTTCTGTCCTGGACCCTACTCTACTCCACCAGTCTTTTTTCACTAAAATAAGCAACATTTGAGTAAACGTACCATTTCAGCATGAGCTTTCATTTTAGACCAGATGCTGGTGAGGAAGAGGACACCACTGGTTGAGGCACTCAGAGCCGGGGCCTAAAACCTGCAGCTGCAGCTCTTGGACTGTGTTAACTAAGCTGTGCATGCATGAAAACGTGGTTGTGTACAGACTATATGCTAGAATGCATGCATTTACAACCTGTGCAAGTGCGTTTGTGTGCGTTCTCAACCATTCAGATACAGCTACTGGGTTGCTCTAATGTCTTGTACTCTTATTTCATAAGAGGGTGTGGAAAACTCAGAGTCAGCACACTGGCATGAGAAGAGCCTCTGCTGGAAGCAGATCAGGTCACACATCTGCAAACCCTGCTTATGTCTGTGTGTACAGAAGACTAGAGAAGAGAAGGAGTGGGGTGTATGTTTTGAATCAAGTAAAAGGAGGAACTGGGTATAACATAAGCAGGAGCCTGAGTCCGGCAGAGACAGAAATATATTCGCTACAAAGGTCTGAAAATCGATTTTTGTGAAAAAAGTCTGCTTTGCAGAATTCCAGACTGTGTTTATGCACGTCCAGACATACATAAGTTTGTCTCAGATGCGAAGTAAACAGCTAGAAAAACTTTTACCCCAAAACTTTAGGTCTTTATCTGCTGCATGTGCTCATCACACAAACAATAAATCCAAATTTCTCAGAAGTAAATCATGCGGCCAATCAGAAGAGTCATGGTTTTAATGACACTGATTTCAGTAGTCGAAATTGTAGAACTCAGTCCTAAACAACAAATACACCAATATATATATATAAACCTACTTATGGGCTCAGTATAAATGTGAGAATGCATCCCTATAATTTGCTTTTTAAACTGCTGTTGCTCTGGATGTCAGACACACATATAAGTACACAGACATTTGTGGTTTTCAGAGCTCTGCTGAGCTGCCAAAGGGTACTGAACATTACAGTTGTGCTTTTGTGTACTGTAACAACAGTGGGACAGAAACTAATGGAGCTAATATCACCTAAAACCCCTCGCCTCATCTATAAAAATATCTCCTCGGCAACTGGTGGACACTGCTGTGGAATTGCTGCCATTGTGCGTGTTCTTTGTGTTCTCTCTGCATCTGCTCTGCAAAAATGATTCAACAATAAACCATCTCATTAGGCGGCATTCTGATAACTATTATTCAGCTCAAGCTGGTCATATCTAGAATGTCAAAGAAATTGCTTGGGATTTTCAAATCAGCTCCAATCATCCTTGAGATTGAATAAGTATGCAGTATTTCATGCACATGTGCAGTTATGGGTAACAAGGGACAATCTCGCTGAGCAAATACAAAATACAGTATGATTCAACATGCATCTTTTCATCTTCCCTTATTGAGAAAAAGATAGCAGAACATCTAGTTTCAGACCCAATCATGTAAATAAAATCTACCACAATGGCTAAACTTTACCAGAAAATTAGCAAAATACATGGAAGGTGTTAAACAAAGCCTTCTATGAGGTCATTATAAAGTAGAGGAGATCCTTATTAAAACAGCAGAGGTGGAAAGGTGTTTTCCTAGACTGTACAATAATCGATCATTTCCTGATGAAGAACTTGATAGATGATGACTCAATAACTTACAATTTATTTGTAACCACTGGGGACGGTAATTACTTCTCCTGTGGCTTTATGTGAAAATCATTTGTGTGAGGCTAAATTAAAGGCATTGATTATGTAACACATTTCTAATCAGTAGAAAATCTGCTGATAATCAGTTTTAGTTGCTACTATTTCTCCGCTGATTTTCATGTTTCCTATCTAATCTATGAATTGAGTTAAAATAGAATTTGAAACCAAATAAGCACTTTGCAGTGCCTGGCCTGCCTTTCATTATTTGTGCATCAATAAACCAGATTTCTTCGAATATTTATCTCATGTCTTGCGTGCAAGCCCACACAGATTTCTGTAATCTGGGCAGTATTTTACTGTAACTGTAAGATACTGTAAAATATGTATACAGAACACTACTGTAAACTGCAATGGATTATGGGAAAATTTACGCTCACTATTGTAACTATCCTGTACTATAAACCAAATTACAGAAGTTTAATTGCCCGCAAGAAACTGACCAATGGTAAAAGACTATTTTTTTCAATTTTGTGTTCTAACCAGGCCCAACTGAAAGTCTGTAGAGAAAATGGATCTACCTCTAAAAAACTATATAAAAACAATCTTAGTGTATATTTTCTCTTACATTTCATGTCAAACTCCAGATGTTTTAGAAATTTTTGAAAGTTTAAACTAGGTATAACTAGGTTAAACTTGCATCTTTGTAGTAAAGTTGTGAAGAGTGTAATGACATTTTTGTGTTGTGCACATTTGCTAACAAAATAAAACTTGTAATTTTAGCAAATTGCTATTTATCTGTCACTGAATTCAGTGTTGTTGTTTTTTTTTCTTTTTTCTTAATTTTAATTTAACACCCATTTATCTTTGCCACTTTCACGGAGGGCCTTTAGTGTTTTTGTGCCCAGCACAGTCAAAAAATGTTTTGTTCCCCTCTCTCACTTTTTCAACTAGACCCAAACATTTTTGCCTCCAAGGGCCAAAGTGAAAATGTGTCAGTAGGCTGAGGGCCAAACTCGGCAATTTTAAGGGTGAAACTCAAATAAATACAAAGCAAAGTTCTTTTTAATTATTGCTCAATATTTGAATAAATGCACTCTTTTCCATCAGTGCAAATAACATGCTTCATAAAAAACACCAATATGGCAAATATACAATAAAGTTATAGTTAGAAGGACAAGAAATAATTGCAGCCACTAAACTGCAACCAAATAAAAAGTTGATATTGTAGTGGTTGCTGTGGTTGGCTTCTAATAGACGGTGGTTTGCAGCTGCCTCTGTTCTGTTCTGCACCATGAGTTAAATGTCCATTTAATCCCATAACTCTCTCCCCGTCTCTGATGTAGTTTGTGCAGGTTTCACCCTTCCAAAGATGGATGTACATTCCATCATGTACTTTAGTTATACATAGTTATAGAACTAGTAACATTTGTGTCAGTGGTAAATACTACTGAAATTACCCATGGAGGAGACGATAGTACTGATACTGTAAATGGAAAACAGTAGTAAAACTGTAAAGGAAAACGTAGCAGTGGTTCTGATAGGGATGTAGGGCTGCAACAATTAATCAACTAAACGATTAGTTGATTAATCAACGTTGACTATCAAAATAGTCTACTAATTCCATAATCGACAAATTGTTTATTCTTCTATAAGCTTTGTTTTTCCTCTCAAAATTGCCAGTGTACCTTTCACTGCCTTGACTGCCTTTCTGTCTGATCAGCTTCTTCTTGAATAGTTAATTGACATAAGTTAACACACACACTACCATCCGTAGTTTGGACACGTTTTCCCATTAGACTCAACGAGAAAGTGTCAAACTTTTGACTGGTACTGTAAATATGCTGCAGTTTTTGCAGGAAATGATTAGTCGACTAATCGACAATATAATCGGTGACTAATCAATTATCAAAATAATTGTGAGTTGTGACAGCCCTATAGGGAAATACCAGTTTCTGGTATCAAGGTATACCACTGTATGAAAAAGTCGCAGTATGAGTAAGAGAAAGCACAAGTAATGATTAGGTTTAGGCTACAAGTGCACTTGTAGCCTAAACCTAATCATACCTGATCTAAACCTAAGGATGGTGCAACATCCTGCAGCTCAGTGTTTCCCCTACTTTGACTATTGTGAGCGCCACACCTTCAAATGCCGAGAACTTAATAGTTTAACATGGATGTCAGAATCTTTTAATTGAAGCTGCAGCTAGTAGCAATAGGTTGTGCTGTTGTTTGATGCATAGCATACACAGCATACAGAGAATGGCGACTGGGAGAGAGATGGAGCCCAAAGGCAGGTAAACTCTGAAAGCATCCGACAAGCTCATAACGTGTGGAGTTAGGAGAGAGGAAAGGTAGCTGCTGACAAGTTGCTTTAGATTTTACAAGTTGAATACACATTCCAATAAAGGGACTAATGTAAGGCTGGTAAACTGTCAGGATCCCGCATACTGAACAACAGCTTCTGTCACTGAGAAAATGCCAAATTGGGATTTTTAAAATAACACCTGTAATAACTTTGATTCTGGACAACTGATGGAAAAAAAAGAAAAAAAGAGAGACTAAATGTAACCCATAAATGATATTAGAAACTTAAAGGGACTTGAGGCAAGATTAAGAAATGAGACTCGCGACTGGCGCTACTGGCGCTGTGGGTAACTGCAGCCATGAGCCAAGCCGTCACGGGAGCGTGCACAAGCTGAAGCAATAAGGTTGTTTACTACGCTGATAGTCTTTTTCTTTGTAGTCATACTTTTCAGTGTCTTTCAGTTGATCTGGATCGTTTGCTGACAGCAGAAGAATCCATAACCCGTGCAGTGTTTGAATTTACTGCGACCGTCTTCTTCCTGTATCAAAACTGTCGGGGACGCGGATGCAGCGTCACTTGACGTCACATCTGCAGGACAGTGCGGGAAATTCAGCCACTGAATTGCAGCGCATTATGCAGCACACAGCCTTTTCTAGGCAAGGGAGAGGGACGTGGGGTGGGCTCGTTCTCCTTTTTTTTTTTAGCACTTCATCACCCATTAATATTAAAAAACTGAACGTGCTTATTTATTCTTTCACAATTCCTGCCTCTAGACCCTTTAAGTCCAACCATGAATACGAAATTTTGTGGGGAAACACTGAGCTTTTTTATTTATTAATTTTATTTTATTTTCATATAGTTTTTAAAGAAAAAGTTCAATTATTAACTAAGATCTTACAGAGTTGCGTATTTGTTAACCTATTGCTCATTACAAATATTTTATATGATGTTCTGACATCACTGTTTTGTTTGTATGTTTTTTAACCACAGATTTAAAGAACAATATTTAAGAGCGTAGTCATATATGGTATATACTGTGAAACTGTGATATTTTTGCTAAAGGATATCTTAAATTAAGAATTTCATACCGGCACATGCCTTGGTGCTGCAAAGGAAGTTACAGACGTAATACTGTAAACAGTTTTTCCAATAACTAACTTTAACTTACTGGCATCCAGCCTCCAGTAAGCTAGTGTAAAGTTTACAGCAACCTCTGGTGATGGCCCATCTTCTGAAAAGACTTCTACACCATCTGGGTTACAGCTATACTTTGAGCTTAATGTTTTAAAATGAGCCATCATTTGTCTCTGAAGCGGAGTTTGATATTTGTCAGCATGTGGCTGTACAAGGCATGCAGGGCACAAAACAGTCCCGAGGAGTTCTAATTAATGGGAGAAATCACTTTCATGGTATTATGTGTAGAAAGGCTGCATCCATCAAACAAACTCATGGCTGTCACTTCATCCCAGAACAGCCAACTCTTTCAACTCTGACAACTTGCTGTTGCCAGAGTTGAATCCTCCCCCTCTACCCACCCTTTTTTCCTCTTACTTTTTTTTTTTATTTAAAATGTCCAGTCTCTTTTACACAAATACCTTTTTTTTTTACTAGTGTGCACAGTGTCATGCATAGACTGTATACATAAGTTAACATAAATAGTCGAAAAAACTAGCAGCTTGGTGTTTAAAAAGAAAGAAAGAAAGAAAAAGAAAAAAAGTGCTGCAAAAGCTTCGACTCCTGCGTAAGCGAACATGCAAGTTAGATGTACATTACAGACAGAGCTCTTTAAAAACAATGTCAAAACTCACCTAGAGCTGAAAAACTGCAAGAACGGCGCAAGCGGACTTTTCAGAAGTTAGTCATCAGATGGTCCGCGCCAGCACCAACAGGCACGAGTCCTGCTGCTTGACTTCAGCCCGTTCTGCACGGCTCGGCCCGTGAAAGCTCTCTCCGTTCACGGTTTTCACATCACCAGGTCACCGCAGCTGTGAGCTTTCCCGTCGAAAACGTATTTGTCTTACTTGCTGCTCATCATCGAGCTCCCTTGAAGAAATACACACGCACACTGCGTCGTTGAAGCGGAGAAAAGGATGTGTGTTTCTCACGGCTGCGAGGCGCCCTCATCCGCCGACAATCCAGCTCTGTTCTGTGAGGAGGACCACAGAGGGGACAAGCAGTCAGGAGGACTACCAGGACAAACCGCCAAAGTAACCCCCCCTCCCAGTAGTGTGGGAGCTGAACGCTGTCTGGCAAACTTTGGATGGAGCGTCAAAAATCATCAGGCCGACATGTTTTCATAATTTTGCTCATATTTACGATAAGAGATAACTAAAGTGCTGTAGCTAAAGAAACCAATTAGAGGTATTCATTTTAGACTTGAAATATTTGAGGAGTAGCCTAATAATTCTGGGCATACATAGGATTGTACTATTTTATTTATTTATTTTACCAGAAAAGGGCATTTATATTCAAACTTGAGCAGATCTGTGGACCATACTGCAGAAAAAAAAAAAAACAAATAGTTATACTTTATTTGTTTATCTGTTGGAAATAAGTAGTCTTAGGTTAACTCTTTATTTGTTTTCACCTATCCACCATAGTTATCTATTTAAGGTCCCATTTAGATAGAAGAGCTGTTCTTGCATGGAACCCCCGTCAAGATGGTTCATGTAATAAATAGTTTGACTTGGAAAAAAAAAAGAAAGAAACAAGAAAAATCAGTTGGTAATGAAATCAAAGTAATATAAATTTGTCCATATATGTACATAATGTGTGAACTAAGGTCTTCGAATCTGCAACTACTCCAGGCTATCTCCCTAAAAAGTTAGAACCCTTCCCATAAACGTCTCTTATCTTTCAGGAGACACCATGATGAACAACAATATATCCAGTTTCTACATGCAGATGGAATTCAATGACATTTTGGGTGCCTACAAACTACAGTCAGCGTGGGCTCACGTGGTGAGTCCAGTAAAGAAATGATGTCACAAAAGACTCGCCCACATTTTCAGCTGTCAATATCCACCCCTTGACCCGAGAGTCACCGGCTGGAATGGACGTACCGCCTCCACACGTGAGAAAAAAACACACACATGAAAAAAAAAATCTCTGAAGCCCCCAGCTGTTGCTGCTGGCTTGCAATTTATACTGTGCACAACTTGCATGTTATTTTTCTTGCCTGGGTTTGACTTCCCGTCGATCATTTCAAGGCAAACAACCATCAATGAGAGCAAAATCAATGACCTGATTAAAACCAAAACAACTGAAGCAGTCTGTCATTTTGCAGAATTGCATCCTGCAAACTCATCTCACCTCAGACAAAATAAGCAAGACAAAGCCAAGTCATATAAAACAGGTTGGTCTCTAAAATGTTTGATATTTTTACCAGCATACGGTAGAAAACTTTATAAACTGCAACAGATTGGCAGGGACGAGAGAATAACTGAAGCCAATTTGAGAAACATTCTGTAGATGGGCATGGAGAAGAGCGTTGTGTTCATGTTTATCTCCAGGCTCCTTCCCTGCAGCATTGACATAATTTGTGATGTGATGGTGGAGAAATGGAATTGGGCTGTCTGCACTGAGCAGAGCTGCCCTTGTATTTTTATATCACTGTCCCCCTCTCTCGTTTACAAGGTCTGCAAGTTATGGGTTGGCTTTTCCATGTCATCCAACTGCAGTGTACATAAAACACTTGCTGGAACACCAGTGCTGCCCTTACACAACATAAATACTCAAAGTTATAACTTGTGGTGCAGAGGGGTTTAAAAGTGTTGTGTACCCTCATACAATATGCACAGTAATAACTTTATTACATTATTCTATTAAAAAAAGACAGCTAAGTTTAATCTAGTCTAACCTACTGACTTTTCACAAGACACTTTGTGACATTAATTACAAAACTGAGAAACACTTGCATAAAGCTGGCTCATATTAGATGACCCTTGAGGTCCCTGTGTTAGTGAGTTATGTGACAGACTGCTGTGGCTTGAGGAGCAGGGGGGCACCAAGTAAAGTACTTCCCTTGTTACTGAATCATGTGGACTTATGCTGTATTGGATGTGACAAGAGAACAATGCATCTGGCGCACAGACTGATGCCCCTGTGAATGTTGTCGAGGGGCTCAAACCGGGTTCCCAACAGCTATGCAACTAAGCAGCTCTCACTCTTTCTCTTGGATTTTTGCTAAACGTGCTGCAGTTAATCATTGAAACAATGTTGATTTTTTGTGATTAGGTCATCTGTTTGTCACTAGACCAGCCATGGAAATTTGAGCACATGGTGGTAAAAAATGAAAATGAAATTTACTTTATTCACACCGTTCCCAGAGGGGAAGTACATTTGGGAAAATGTATTTGAAATGTATTTACATGAAAACACAAAAATAAATGCCACATTTAAAAAGTTTTTCTGGCACATGGTTTCATGACAGACTGCACACAGCACTTTGAATACCTCTGCCCTGATATTCTGCATTAATCACAGGTATAACATGATAATATACCAGAAATATTATAAAGCTTTGAGCCATGAGATTAAACCAAGATCATGTCCATGCAAGACGAGTAGAGGTGTTTCAAATGAAAGCGTAAAACTAAGCATGGTTACAGCAAAGGATGGTGAAGGGGTCCATGGCCTTTTGGTTGCTACGTGATTGAAGTCCTGTGTATTGTATAGAGTATTTTTATAGCCTAAACAGTACTACATCTTACTTCTGCAAAGCGCGCCCATGTGAGTTCACGACACTATGGAAGCCGTGACAGACCAAGCCACACGAGTTCGCTCGTTCTTTCTTTCTTTGTTTTAAATCCATAACCAACCCCTCTTGTGTTTGTCCGCAACTCGATTGCTCGTAGCACAATGTAAACAGCAAATTTCTTCTTCTACGCATGCATTATTGGCAGAGTAGGTGCTGAACGCCACGGCTTCCGTAGTGTCAAGAACTCGCATGGACGCGCATCGTGGAAGTACGACGTATTACTGTTTAAACTATAAAAATGTACTACAAGATGTAATTTCCAGTAAATTATGGACCCTACCCACTCAGGGCACTTGGATTACACTGGACGAGCAGGAGGAATGGAGGAATTGGAGGAATATTGCCAAGTTTTTGTCTTAATTCACTCAACAATGTCCTGAGAAAAGTATTTTAGTAAATCTTTGTCACTGATAGAACGAAGATCAGTCTCAACCTCAGATCAAGGTCAATAGTTGACAACACAGCTGTCAAATGACAACTTTGACAGTGGCATCTGCTGTAATGTGGAAACATTCACATGAGGCATATTTACCTCATGGTACTTTACAGGATGGCTTTATAACCTGTGTAAAAGGTTATCAGCAAATGGCTCACGGATGTTTCAGTCAAGAGCACCTAACTGCAGTTACAATGGCCGACAAGGGCGCCGCCATACATTCAATCCATCCAGGAAATCTCAGGCGGAAGTTAGTTCAACACGCCAAGAGCGGCTTGCAACCCAGATGCGTGGTGTAGTCAGGTGGTAAGGGGTTAAGGGAAGGGTCAAGGTTAGGGTTTTATTTTAGTAAGTTACATCTAGAAGAAGCTTCCGCTTTGGACTTCCGGCGTGGATTGGATATACGGTGACATATCGTTACTGCAGTTGGGTCCCTCTCGTTTCAGTGGGAGGACTTGGTGGCCTAAACAAACTTTTGAATACAAAACACAAACTGTGCTTCAACCCAAATATTTGCAAAATTTTAACAAAGTTTTAATAAAAAATCTTGAAAATGAATGTCTAATAGCTTTTCATTTTGCATGTCTAGTTACAACCTGCAGCCAGATGATTAAATTGCCCAAATCCAACTCCCTACTTCAAATCAAACTGTTTAAGGGGATTTATTGTATGTGGGTGGGCATGGTTTATTCTAACATAAACAATGTCGGCAGAGCTGGACGATCCAACTGCCCCCTCCTGCATTTTGGAGTGAGTCTACTCAACTATCATATATTAATGCCGACTCATAAAGATGAGCAGTAGGTGCTACTACTTCTCAAGTCAGATCAGAAGATGAGAAAATGACAAGAGGACACAATTCAAACCTTAAGAAAATGAAAACACATCGCTGCAATAAAATTATGCAAAGTATTAAGTTGCAGATGGCTGGTAACAGATGTTATTGCTTTTATCTGTGTGAACAGAAATAGACCCATAAAAACAGTTAGATGGAAAAGCAATCACAAACATAAAATGGTATATAAAACTAAAAATAAGAACGCTCAGAAATTATGAAAGCACATGGTGTTTGAAAGGGAAAGTAAATTACAAGTGAAAGCATCAACTAATCTGAAAAAATAATGGACCCAAACAGGAAACAAACTGATGTGTCCTTGGTGAAGGTCCTTAAGCTTTCATCACCATCACCTCTTCAGCCCCCTGAACTGGGCTAAAACTCCAATCTTCAAACAAGCCAATAAAAAATGAAGGGAAATAATAACCATTTCACAATTTCACAGCTTTTTTTGCCCCCAGTGGACCAACAGACAATTTATTATGAGACTGGAGCACAATGATCGCATGGCTCATGTATGTAATAGTAATAATAACACTAATAATAAAGAGGAATAATAACAGAGTATAATAGGCTTTACTACTTCCCTCTGTTCTGTTGTTTTGCCACAGACACCTTTTATTTTTCATTAAAACTGAGGAGCTGATTTCAGTTTGTTTTTTATGCTATAAGACCAACTGAGATTTTCCAGCACCACAAGTCACATCCATATATCTATAACTGGTTTTCAGCCAAAGCATCTCTTTCAGTAGCCATGTAATTTGTGCTTGGGTGTCTGTTTCTATTTTCCATGTAATGAAAGAGTGCCCTTTGTGTCAACCCCTTCAAGTCACCTGTAATGCATTTAGTGCAGTTTGGCATCAGAGTGGCCATTTACAACTAAGTCTGGCTCTTGATGCCTATTTGATTAGATGAAAACAGAATAAATGGACACAAGACTTAAACATGACCCCTCACCTTACCCTTTAAAAGACTTTAATGATTTACATTATCGGACTTCCTTTTTGCCCTCTTAAGAACAGCATGTCCCAATATGTTGACTGTGTAAACAGATTTAGGTCCCCACAACATGAGCTTCACTGATCAACACACACACACACACATACACAATAACAACAGTGAATATAAGGATGGATCACTGTGTTTCTTGTTCCATATCTTCTTTATTACGGAGCCGCTGATAGCCTCAGAGTGGCTACAAATAAAACACTATACGTCTGAAACCTAATCCAATATTACAGGTCCCTTGCTTGCCATATATAAGACAGCAGGGGGTAGTTGGGACAGACACAGTGAAGTGGGAAGGAAATTGAAGAGAATTAGTGAGATTGCATGGGATGAATAGGATCTACAGAGTATCAGCATGAGAGGCCCACCATGTGCAAAACAACACAATTAGGAGGAACGCTTAGCTTAATCAGTGAATGCATCATGCAAATGATGTTTTATTTTTTCAAACCTACTTTAATCTTGATCTTTATCTTAGAATACAAATCAGGGACTTAACTCTAATGAATGGAGGAGTGATGAGGAGGGAGGGAGTGATGAGGAGGGAGTGTGGAACATGGAGTCAGCAGTGTAAATAACAGAAGTTGGAGAACGGCTACAAGCTCAGTTTGGAGCCAAGTGAATCAGATTAATAACAATTGCTTTTGTCTCCTTTGCATGTGTATGGCCACTCATGTTGCAATCTTCTTCTGCAATACATTTACAGCAACGAAGAATTAATGCTGCTTTATTACACAGAATGTAATATTGTCGGCACTGTAATAGCAGTGCAGAACGTTGAAAATATATTTTGAAATTATTCTTGTGAGTGTGCACAGAAGTTGTAACTATCAAGGAACATTTTTTGCAATAAGCAATGCAAAGCTTTAACCTTTCAGAGCCTTATACCTCAATTGGGAGAGATTGAAACAAATGGCCAAACTTGCTATTTTGAACACCTCACTCTTTAATTTTGTTCTGCTTAATTTGATCAGAGTTGGCTTTATCATAATATAAACACAGGGCTTTAAAGGTAAACAGAGGTGTTTATTTGTCATTCACGTTTATAGGCTCATAATTTTGTTTTAGGACACTACCAGACGGGCTCCTCATGATTTAAAAGAATTGAATCTCAGACTCGTTGACTCATCTGACTCAGGGGAAAACAATATCAAATTACTAGAGCAACAAAATGAGAAGCTCAAGGAACAAGATAAGAAGCTCCAAAAGGATTTGCAAGAAATCTATGATTTTGAATCTACTGAGGATTTAATGCAAAATGAGATCAAATTACTGCAGCAACAAAATGCAAAGCTCAGCAAACAAAATCAGCAAAAGAGGCTCAAAAAATGATTCAGAGGACTCAAAGCTCTTTAACTCCGGACATCACTTGAAAAAGAATGCAAACAATCTTGAAAAACAAAACATTCAAATCAAATTAAAAAAAAATGTGATCATGATTTAGAAGGATTGCAGTTTCTCAACATGATTGAAGTTCAAGCCCAAGGAAGTCACAGATCATTTAAACACAGCAAACTGCTTAAAAAATAACTCCTATACACTGACAAAAGGACACTGGACATAAGGCAAACAACAATATACACAGATTATGAACAAATACAGGAAAAAACATATTGACTCTCAACAAACAAACATTAATATCATTTGATTTAGATAGATGAAACACAATAAGTTTACACATTTAGATAAATATGTCAACGACAAACTAAAAAAAAATTCCTGTTGGTTAAGTTATGAAACTTATATCATGACTTTCTATTAAAGAAAAGGCTAACTTCATAATAGTTATTCAAATAACATGAGACTGAAAAAAAAAATATCCATCCATCCCCAGACTTCCCTCTCCCAGGCCAGCGTTCTCATAGGCTGTGTCCAAATGTCCTCCCTGCTCCCTAACCCCTCATTCACTACACAGGGCTGCGCTACATAGCACACTGTCTAGTGCACTCATTCTGCCTGTGATTCGGACACCAAGCTGACTACTTTTCCCTCGTCGGAAATCACGTGATTACCAGCTGTCACCGTGGCAACCATAGTGGCACCCATGATGTACAAAAAGATGTCATTCCAAATCAAATCCATAACTTTAAGAACAGATATTTCATTTACTTGTATTGTGTTTAATCCCTTTTCTGTTGTTTTTTTCTCCTTTTTTTCCACCACTTGATGTGTCCAACACCTCGTGCCATTCAGCGCTCCTGAATGCAATGCATTGTGGTCTATATTGACCCGTCTTGAGACCACTAGTTTTCAAGATGCATTGAGGGTAATTTTGAGTGCACTACTTTTTTCTTTCTGGACATTCGGACACCCCTACAAAATGGTGTGATCCCTATATAGGGCCCTACGTAGGGAATAGTGTGTACATTCGGACACACAGATAGCCCCTTCAGCATGCCCTGGGTCTTTTCTGAGGTCCCGTCCTGGTAGGACCAGCCCAGAACACCTCACCAGGGAGGTGTTCAGGAGGCATCCTGACCAGGTGCTCGAGCCACCTCATCTGGCTCCTCTCGATGTGGAGGAGCAGGGACTCTACTTTGAGGCCCACCCACATGACCGTGCTTATCACACTATCTTTAAGGGAGAGCCCGGCCACCCTGAGGAGGAAACTCATTTTGGCTGCTTGCACCCATGATCTTGTTCCTCCAGTCACTACACGCAGCCCATGACCATCGTTGAGGGTTGGAACGAGATCGACCAATAAATTGAGATCTTCGCCTTCTGGCTCAGCTCCTTCACCACGATAGACCGATGCAGAGTCCACATCACTGCGCATGCTGCACCAATTCGCCTGTTGAGTTCCTGCTCCGTTTTTCCCTCACATGAACAAGACCCCAAAATATGTGAACTCCTCCACCTGGGGCAGGACCTCACCCCTGGCCTGCAAGGAACACTCCACCCTTCTCTGGATAAGGACCATGTTCTTGGATTTGGAGGTGCTGATTCTCATCCCAGTTGCTTCACATTCAGCTGCAAATTGCCAACAGAACCACATCATCTGCAAAAAGCAGAGACGCAATCCCGATTTACTAAAGGTGAAGACGCAAATGGCTGCAGTTGCAAATGTGTTGGAAACACCCCTACATGAATGAGGTTTACTGCGTGGCAAACTGCAAGAGATGATGGCACAAAAGAAAATACGATCATGGAGATGGAGATACTAGTGGAAGCGGTAAATGAAAACATATAAAATTGAAATAATACAACAGGCATCTGTGCACAGTCTCAGAAGTGACCAGTTTATGAGGACATGGATCAGGAGCTGCTGAACAAATGAAAGTGTCTGCAGCTTTAAACATGGTCTCTGATATCTATTACATATGAGGTGCACACTCTTTGGCAAAATCAAATCAAATCAAACTTTGTTTATAAAGCGCTTTTCATGCTAAAAGGCAACCCAAAGTGCTTTTCAAGACAATAAAAACAAACGCATTTTTAAAATAAAAACAGGCCTCCACATACCCAAGCACAAAACACCCCCCCCCCCCCCCACCCAACTATGCATATAACTTTCAACCCCTAAAATAAAAACACTAAGAGTGCCAACTCTAGTGCCAACGGTTCCAGCGGCTTGCGCTGCAAGGTGATTCTGTAATCCTGTCCAGCCACTGTGGCGTTGGCAAAAATCTTTTTACTTTTTGGTTTTGAATGTAGTTCAACAGAAATAAAAACAATTTAGATCAATGTCATGATATGATTTTGATTATTTTATTTCTTTATTTTACTTTTACGATGCAGTATTGTGAGGAAAAAGATTGCCGAGACTATAAACGATACATTTTGGGATTGAGTCTTCTGTCTCAGTGAAAGAAACATAGTCAGCACATTCATTTTTAAAACTGATCTATATTTACCAGTAAACTGTGTGTCCTGTATCTGTGAGTGGCAGATACATAACTATACACAGATGATGCAAACATCTATTTCCATGTCAGCTCTGGCTGCAAACATGCAGTCCAGTAAAGAGGCTGCTCCATCCATGCTTCATAAAATCTACAATTTGAAACAGTTTAGCACCCCTCCCCTTTCAAATGACCTTTTATGCATCACACCTATAAACCCCTACTTTCTTGTGTCTCTGCACATTTTACAGCACATGCTTTGACCATGCTCACAATGTTGCCGACCTAACATGTCCTAAATAGGGGTTTCTTTGCCAAGGCCCCTAATCCCAGAGGCCCTTTGTGAGTGAGGATGACAAGATGCAGCTGGAGATCTGGTACTCATTCAACCTTCCAAAACACAGACTGAGCACCTCCCCCACCAAGGCCTAGCTACCATCATGTAGGGATGTGTGCTAATGGTTCACAGTCTGGAATCTAAGCAAACAGACCCTGAAAATATCCAAGCTAGTTCCAGCAGTGGATCTAATGCATCCTGGACGTAAACCCACTGTAACTCTGCTTCAACTTATAGCTTACAAATGTAGATTGTCATCAGACTAAAGTTAATGTAATTCATTTCTTTGTAAAAATCGCGACTGTAATTACAAGCTTACATGTTCACATACACTCTTACATTACCAGTTAGTTCTGGCATTCTACCTCTACTGGCAAGATCAGGATAACAGAGTAATAACAAAGGATTATAGAATAACATTCCCTGCCTGCCCTAAAAACAGGTTCTCATGGTTTGTGGAATACTTTCTTTCTGATGCAGTCTTTCTGAACTGTTGGTCATTCAGTCTGTTTAAACTGTGCTCTCTCTCTCATACACACACACACACACACACACACGTCAGCATGCAGACTGTGGGTAAATAACTGTGGCATGAGGACTAAAGACAACACATCCTGTTTACAGAGAACCCAGTATTTCTGTATTTCTCTCAGATACATTTAAATGAAATACAGATGCACATCTATCATTTCCATAAAAATAAAGATAACCTAAAACAGAAAAAAAACCAAAACAAACAAAGGTTAATCTCCACACAATTCAGCTCATCTTATTGCACCCAAATGGAACCAATCATGGTCTTATTCAAAAGCAGTGAATGACTGAAAATGCTTGGAAAAATGGACCCTCTGATGGAAGGGCTTATGATTTATAGTTACCTTGGGAACTGGAATAAAAGAGGATGAGTGAGGCACATTATCGTGTCATACTTTACATGCCATAGAAAAGATCCCATTGTTGCCATTAGAGTATGTGAACACCAGCGTCAAGGATGATGAAAATGTAAAGGGTGGTCATTTTCAGGAGAAAAAACACAGATCTTCTAAACATAGGTTGGAAGAGATGTGATGATGCTGTAACTGTGCTGGAAATCCATAAAAAAAAATTAATGCTCATAAAAATAGACACAGTAAGTGTTATTTTCATTAAACATGAACAATAAACAAAGCCTATGAAGATGTGAATTTAAATACTGATTTTCCCCACTACTGAGTTTCTAATTTACTAGCTATGAAACTGGGGTCTGGATTTCCAGGATGATTTTAGAGATGTTCATCTAAGTTATCTGGTCAGAAATGTAACTGCATTTTCTTTTGAACCAAATTTATCCAAAAAAGTAATGGTTAAAAAAAAACAACAGTCCTTATAAAAAAAAAAAAAGGCTTTGGCATGGGTGATGTATTGATGTGGTAGTTCCCAGTCAGCATTAAGCTTGAAGGCTCAGGGTTTCAACCTGCTGGCTGGGTGGGAGACTAATGTGGAGTTTACATGTTGCCATAGTCCAAAAACTTACATGATGTATTGACTGGTGATTCAAAATTGTCTGTAGGCATGAGTTTGTATAGTTATCCATTATTCTGTATAAATCCTTTGATTGACTGGCAACTTGTCCAAGACGTACCCTCGCCCAGCTGGAGCTGGAGTAAATTCAAGCCCACTGTGATTCTGTTCAGGACGAGGTAAGTAAAGTAAGTTGCTAGATGGATGGATGAAGTCTGAATGCCGTTGCACATTCAGTATTACAGTATTGGTATCTTTTGCATTTAATATTCAAAACTTAAAACTGGGTTGGCCAACAGAGTTTTACATTTGGCAACTTAAAACGCAACACCAAAGAGCTTTAAAATGTTAAAAACAAAATCTCATCGGCAATTAAATGTAAACAAGCTTCGATTTCCATAAAGATCACTAGTGCTAACACTAACTTCCAGTGCAAATTATTTTTGGTGCTTGCTGACGTACAGAAATGGAGGACAGTACAGAAATGAACATATACAACTGAATCTTGAAATATAAATTATGTGGATTAGACAAAAAACAAACAAACAAAAGAATAAAACAATTGAAGTCTTTCAGTGTTCTACTACTCAGCTAAACATAAAGTCCTTCTTAAAAAAGCAATAAATCCAATTGCTTTTATCGCTTCATTTTTTTCCGCTGTAGTAAATGTAGTAATGCTTCACATTTGAACAATTACATAACAAAACCTTCTGCCACGGGAAGCTCTTGGCACAAACTGCTAATTGTAAAAGTGGGAGTTAGAAGACGTGGAACTAACTAATAAAAAAGGAAAATAACTTATTTTTATGTACTGAAATGATCCAACTAAAAAATGGGGAATAAAAAAAAGAGTGACAATAAGATTTGCTGGCTGCATCTGATTTTATACCATGTGACTAGTGACTCGTAGCAACTTACCATGCCAACATTTTTCAGTTAGTAGGCAAGAAACTGGATTAAACTATTTGTTTTTGGAGTTAAATATTGTACCAGAGCCTGTTTGTTTCTGTGTTCCTGCTTTATGTGCTGTGCTCAGAGAAATAAATACCAATGCTGCTTAAGTTCTTTTTCTGTACAGAGAAAAAGAAAAAAAGAAGAAAAAACATAATGACTTGTTTCTGACCTTCAGTGGCCTTCATACAAGTCTTTTTGTAAAATTCAACAGTTTCTGTTTGGTCTCACATGAATGACAATATTCATGTGAGACCAATAAATGATTTTTATTGTTCATCTCTAAAGCATTAGATTTCAGGGCAGCATTTCTGCAAATCTTTAAAACCTGAGACTTGACTGATATGTATACATGGTACACGTCACCGAATTGTACTGTGTACTTATGTCTGGAACATGTAGTAAAATGGGGTCTGTAGTTTAAATCCATCAAGTGGCAGCAGGACTAGCATAAAGTTTGACACCAGAGCATCTGAGCAGCCAGGAAATTCCATCCAGAAGACCCGACAGGGATTCTGCCACCGTATCCTGCACCTGATTATGAAAATATAAGAAACAGATTGAAAAGCCATCCACAAATGGAAACTTGAGAGATGTAGAAGCCTTTCAGCTGGCTAAATATTAAAAAAATTACCATCCAGCGGTGAGAGAGCTGGGGAAGGCAGAGTCTCTTTGCCATGTAAACGCAGGGAGTTCGACAGTTGGTGGTACCAACCGTTTCTAGCTGTTCTCTGGAGACACAAGAGAGCACCAGCAGGGGCCTGGATGTGGATTCCCCAGCACAGTTCAGCACAGTCCTAATCTGGGCCACCTCTGACTTCCAGTCACCTACGAAAAAAAAAAAAAAGAAAAAAACAAATAAACGTGCTGATTGGTCAAAAACCAACATCAATAATGTGACACAGCAGTCACAGAAAATTAGGAGCTGGAAAATGTATTGTCTCGCACCTCTTTCAGCCTCTGCATTGGCTACATAAATGAAGCCATCCACCACCTGACACACCTGCTGGACATGAGGTGCAGGGCTGTACATTGGGTAGCCCGAGTCATCAGTTCCCTCAGAGGTAAAGAGCTTATTACAGACGCTCTCCTGCTGCACTCTGGCTCTTTCCCTCTCTGCCCTGCAGACACAGACACATAAAGTAACTCTAAATATTGAGGATGATATGCAAAAAAAATCGGTTACAAGCTGTTGCAAGTAAAACAATAACATTTTACACAAAGTGCTTACCTGTTGGTTGAATACAGAGTTAGGATGTTAAATTTGTGTTGGTTGTTGAACATATAGCTGATACCTGACCCAACTCCTACAAAAAACAAAATAAAAAAAAGAAAAGGAAGAAAATAAAAAAGGCTGTTACAGGTTTGGTTCCTTCCCTTGGGTATCCTGGCTGATAATGTGTAAGCTAATGGGCTAGCACTGCCACCTTGTGGTATAAAACTAACACAATAGGGTTATGTCTTGTATCAGCATTAGTTTGCATAGATTAATGTTTCTGTAGCTGATTAAGAAGACAGATCTTATAAGGGAAGCTTTCTTATGATGTTTCTAATGAAAAGGAGAATTAAATACCAGTATTTTCTCACCGTTTATCTGTCTTTGTGGTATGCCTGAAATAGAAAGCACATCTGGGGCATGCATCATTCTTGTGACTAAGGACACATCCAGCTGCTCAATGCCAGGACCAAACATGGCATAACGGGGCTCAGTTATAGGCACCAGATACTGAAAAAATGAGGTCACAACCTCATATGCTGGTCTTGGCGGGAGCCATTGCTGTCTGCATGACGGGCATGCTTTGATGTATCTGTTGAGACAAAAGAAGCAAAGAAGAAATATGTAGCAAGGAGTTACCAGCTGAGCTTAATGCAAGGCAGCAAAAGATACATACTCTGACATGTAGTCACATTTCCATTGCCTCCCTTTCTCTCCCCCTCTTCTCTATTTTCCAGGCTCTCATCTTCACTGATTAGTGGTGCATCCAGCAACTCCAGATGGGGCATGGTCACATGATCAATGGATGTCCAGTTTGGCATGTCCCGCAACAGGAAGTATCTCCACAATAATGGATCTTTCACCATGGCCCTCCAGTACTGACTGGTAGCTCCCAGACAGCAGATATCCACAGGAGAGAGAAAGGTCATGATCAGGAATTGCGTGTCCACCTTCAGAGAAAGGGATAAGCTGTGTTTTCATATTTCATAGCTTTACTATGTGTTATAGAGTATGAGCTGACAGATGAATGTTGAGTTTCATTGATTCTATGCTTGACCAAAGGAATCCAAATATTCTTTGTGTAGACAAGCTGCCTACAACTATGAAGGACTAAAGAAAGGAATTTTGCTGATTTGCATTTGCCGCAAGGAATGACAACAAATGAGGCAATCTGTGAAATTAATTGTACTTTCTCTCACTCTTCCCGATACTTCTGGCGCAACTTTGCAAGAATCCGTTTTACGTGAGTTAAAATGAGTTACAAGGAGTCACTCACAGGAAGTCTCCAGCTGGTGTCAATCACTGCCACCTCAACAGTTCCTATCATTCACAGCTAATAACAGCCTGCTCTGCAAAGAAAAGCTTTGGAGTCTGAAATGTAGAGCAGGTGAGAGGGAAAAGTGACAGAGTTTTACTAGTTCAAACTCAAACCTAAGATTTGACCTTTTTCTCAAAGTAACAAAGTTCTGCAGTAATGCTTGGGCAAAAACTAACAGGAGGAAGGAAAGAAACAGCTGACGTCAACAAATGTGAACAGCTTTGATCATTTAGTCCAAACTATGATTGGACAGAATCTCAATGAAAAACATTCATAAAAGTTTAGGCTGCTGGAGTTAAATGTAGCAATTAAAATACTGCCTCAAGCAAACAAGTACTGTCAGCAAATACAAACTGTTTATTAATTAAAATTTAGGAAAATTTTATAATGTTCTTGCATTAAGGTTAATTGTATCACCCCCAAGGAATAATTTATTTTACAGCCAACACTAATTAAAAAACAAATAACGAAAACAAATAACATGCAAGAAAAACAAAAATACACTAAAAACTCACGATCTAATGACACTTAAAGAGGCCTGTGCTGTTTTCAATAAAATATTTATACAAGTTGAATTGAATATTCATCCTGCACAAACTTTTAAAAAAAAAAAGGTTTCAAATCCAAGCACTGTGAAAACAGGACAGAATGCAGTGATGTGCACATCTATGGAAGCCCACTTCCGCCACTCTGATGAAAAAAAAAAAAACATGCTGTATCTCATAATTATGACTTAGCTATCTCATAATTATGAGATAGTATCTCAAAATTATGACTTAGCTATCTCATTATTATGAGATAGTATCTCATAATTATGAGATAGCTAAGTCATAATAATGAGATACTATCTCATAATAATGAGATACTATCTCATAATAATGACTTAGCTATCTCATAATTATGAGATACAGCATGTTATTTTTTTCATCATAGTGGCGGAAATGGGCTTCCATACACATCTCATAAGCACACATCTTATTCCCAGTAGAACATAATTTGTCAAAACTTAGACATTTCACCATTTTAAAGAACGGGTCAATTATCTTGTTTGACAACAGCAATTCCATCTAAAAAAAATTACAACAAATTCAAAATTAAAATGTAAAAATGATGCAGGCTTTTTAACTGCTAAGCTAAATCTTTTATTATACACTTTAATGGTGGAAACTTAAAAATCACCTGTCCTAAATGTTACAGGCAGATCAAAAAATGACCTGGATTGTCTACCAATGTATACGTTCATAATGTAAACATACGTTAACGTTGATATTGAGAAAAGGTCATTGGTCGAATAGCTAACATAAGTAAAAGTACCGCTCACGAACGAGTGAATGTGGTGTGATGATGTGATGTTGCCTTACCGGTAAACTGTCCAGAAATCCCGGTTGTGGTTCTTTTCCTGGGTCTACAACTGGCATCGCGTCAGCTGTATCAACTTTATCTGGAAAATATCGGTCTCTGAACCGCCTGAGACTGCGGATAACTAAAGATTCGAGCTGTCGCATCTTTTCTGTCATGACTTCACTTAAATGTGAGCCACCAACTGCGAGACTGTGGTTCTGTTTTCCAAAACGACAGCAAAGTTCACGTTTCTGTCCTCATACTTCCTCATTGGTGGCAGTAGTGTAGCATTGTGGGTAGTGAAGTTCTGTAGCGGTCTGAATAAATGTTTTATTTTTCAGTGATTAAAAAAAACCAAACCAAAAAACCCCAAAACCCTTACATACTTTTCTTTTTATACTTGTAGCCCTTTTAGATCCTGCAATCGAAAGGGCACTATAATTCCAATGTATAATTATTCTTACTTTTATTTATCTTGCAGCCAGAAAATGAAATATTCAAATATAAAAGGAAGAAAAGCAAATTAAGTCATTTTTCCTTAAACAAAGCCCGTGTTTATTGTCAACAAGGACATAAAAAAACAAACCAAAAAGAAAACAATTATGTCCAAACAACAAGGATTTTCTATTAATAGTTACACTATAAGTTATTCAAAAGGAGTGCTTGGGAGAAGGAAATTGGAACAGATGGAGATATTAGTGATGCATTACAAAGCTGGTATGAACAAACCCAAACATACTTAAAATTGGTCATGAATACATCAGTCAGTTTTTTATCACCTTTCTTTTGCCTTTTGTGTGCATAGTTTATACACACAAATTTTTTAACGCTATAATATCTCAAAAGCATAATAAAATGGCAACAAAACAATAAATACAAAGGTTATTGTGCAAATGTCTCATTTCCAGCTGGAGTATCTTTAAATGTGTAACAATTCTTAAAATGAAAGATGCCCCCCCCAATTAATATTTATTAAAAGTCATAGTAATGTTATTATAACACATTCTTAGAGCAAAACCAGTGCCCAGGCAAGTCTGGGATAAGGGTGATAGCTGCTTTGTCAGCAGGACAGGACAATTATTCAGCAGCCTCCTAGGCAGCCTGTTTTAAACCTCCAGTCCTTTACTTTCTGAAACTGTCATTCACCTGCTTTGGCCAAGTTGTTTGGCATAGGATTCGGCTGCCTGAAGACACTGATCCAAATACCTCTTTCTGCACATAAACTTTCTTCTTGTGCCTCCCCATAACTTTCAACAATATCACACACCTTATGATGGGCTCCATTTTTTATTTGGGATTGACACGTGAATACTGAACTTAGATCTGTGCCTAAGGGCAACTTCAAAAGAGAAATAGCTTAGTTCACTGTAAAATACTAAGAATTTCCTTGGCATTCTCTGTGTTCCAGCCCTGGCCTTGCAGAGGACCCTCACAGACAAGCACGTATTTGTTGAGGATCTGAGTACCAATGTCCCGAAACTGGAGATGATCTTCTCTGAGGTCTGTAGTATCAGCACTGCAGTCTTCATACTTGACCGCCCAGAAACACATTTCTCCAATGTACATCATTGTCAACAAGTGTGTGTCAGAGAAGACGCCTGACCAAAAGGATAAGCATGATCAAATGTGATGAAATGATGACAGCACAGGAGATTTTTTCATTCACAAATTAACATCAGACTTCTACCTTCAGACAGCATGCTTGCTGTAGCACTGTCATGAAGCACCACCCCATCATTGAGCTTCACAGAGTTTCTCACTTGCAGCATCCGCATCAGGTAGCGCACACCTTCCTGAATACACTGTATCAAAAACATTTATTAGACCCATTATCAGCCGCATCAAAGGAAACATGGTCAATTTCCACCAAATAACATTACATTTGAAAGTATTAGCCAGCCCCCCCCCCTGTTCACAAGACTTAAACATCTTAGATCTTTGCAGTGTGATACCTTCAGGAATGTGTCCTTGTTTTTCTTGATCCATTGTTTTCGTTGATGAAGGGTGTGGCAGTACATGTATAGCAGAGCTCCACGTCTCCAGTAGAGGCATTCTAACAGCTCTATTCCCAACACAGACTGGACCTTTAAAAGACAAAAAGATATTAAAGCAACCTTTACCGATCTTGCATTTCAGAAAGCACAGCAAGATTATTTGAATATAAACAGTCCCGCCCTCACTCCTAAGACACACCCCTTCATTCCCTCCACCTCCCAATGCAGAATCAAAGGTCTGACAGGCAGGTCCTTGGACAATCCTAGAGGTGCACCCCACTTCAAGGATTGGTTGGAGTTTTCATTGAATATTTAGAGATTGGAATAATATTTTATTTTGATTAATGGTGGGTCTGTCTTGTATTTTAGAGTTCCATTACCTCATTCATAGCATTTTATCCTATTAAAAATATAGTGTAAGAATGCAACATCGGTAAGGGTTGCTTTAATACTACTGTTAAATACCCTACTGCTAGGACACATCCATTATCAAAGAATATTTGTCCAAGGTTGCCGAGTGAGGTCATTAATCAGACAGAGAAAAAACAAAGTGGAATTGATGTCTCATCAGTTTTATAAAACCAAAAAAGAAGCAACACAAATCTGTCAGATTTAAAGGATAACTTTCTTTTTTTTTTTTTTAAACCTGCACCTTACTTGGAGTTTATATGTGCATTTACTCACTGGTAAAATTTCTTTATCACTTTGACTACTTCAGAAGATTTTTCATTGAGTCACCCTTTGGCGTACATCCAACATAATGGGAGAAACGGGGCAGCCTCTGTGTCAGGCATTATCTGAAGCAAAAACTCCCTTCATCAATGCTTTAAGAAGAATGAATGAACGAACAAGTATTATAGTCCTGTGAGTACAGATTTAGCTTTCAGTTAGTTATCAGGGTGTTCACACTTTTCGGGGCAGGGCGCACCCCCAGTGTGTGTTTCCATAGTAAAGTTGAGAAGAGCAGCTTGCTTCCCAGACACCAAAAAAAAAAAAACCATAACTCGCGAAACTCTTGACGCGAAACTCAGGGGAAAATAGTACTACTTGTTCCTTCATTCTATTTAAAGCATTGATGAAATGAAGGAGTTTTTGTTGCAAATGCAATGCCTTACAGAGAGGCTGCCCCGTCTCTCCCATTATATGGACATATGCCGAAGGGCGACTCAATGCAATATTTTCCGAAGGAGTCCAAGTAATACCGAAATTTTTACTGGTGAGTAAATGCACGTATAAACTCATAGAAATAAGGTCCAGGTTGAAAAAAAAAGAAAAAAAAAAAGAAAGAAAGTTGTCCTTTAAGAGTAATGATTCATTATTGTATTCACCTGTCACCCCCCCCCCCCCCCTTTTTTTTTTTTTTGCACATTGAATTATACATTGTGTAATTATACTTCAATTAAACTGAGTACACTACATGACACTGTACAATACTTCATCCTAATTAACCTAACCATATATATTTTAGGACATTGTAATTAAAAAAAATAATGTAGAGACAAACATACCTCTTGCGCTGGTGCTAGCCTTGCTGCCAAAACTTCTGGCTCAGTTAGGTCTTGTAGCAGCTGCTGGATTTTAAATGGTGAACAGTCCTCTGGAAATTCCTGATCCACCAGTTTATTCTCTTCATAGAAAGTAATGTCAAGAATCACCTAAGTGATGGAAAACAAATAAACACAAACAACACTGAATAACCTGTTAGAATATATTCAGGTATATAACTGACGATATAGCTTTAAAAATGTGATAACTATGGAATTCTTCCCTTTAAACATCCAAGCCCTTTTCACAGTGCTTAGCATGCAGGTGTCCTTACACACATCTAATTCACTTTTTCTACAGCAGTAACAATTAAGCCTATCTTTGCATCCTGTCTTCATTACAGATGCAAGGGTGATATGAATAGAGAAATTACATGCATCGAAGAGGTAAAAATGTAATTTATAAAAACAAGCAAGCAAATATTACCCAAAATAAAACAGCCTCTTGGCTGTAAAAATGCATGGGAATGAGCAACAGGTCTAAAGTTAAATATATTACGATAGTTAAATGATGCTCTACTGATTACACTTTAATCTGAATCAATGCATTTCAGGCTAAAGCACACCACAGCACTGTAACAGAACATTTAACAATGAAACTGTAAAAACAAACACAATTAAGTGTATATTTATCAAACTACATTTTTAGGAGAAGTAAAACAAAAAAGTATAGAGTTGATACTGGTACTGTTCCTTTATCCATGGGTTGTTTAATTTACAGTACTACAAATTCCTTAAGAGTATGGCTGCTATTTTTTTCTATCTAAAGAGAAAGAGAGAGAGAAAAAAAGAACTTGTTCTTGATACATCTAAAGCTTTGTTTATTTTTTTCTTCTCGAGACATACCACTTTGCATTGCTCTATTGGCAGCTAAAAGTGTCAAGGATATATGAAAACATGCACTCTACCTTGACACTGTGCAACAGACCGGGTATCATTTACACATCATTCTAAACTAGTGCAGCTCTGCACAATGATTCATTAATTTTAATCAGGTGTGTTGGAGCAGGGAAATGAGGAAAACCTGCAGGATTGTGGCCCTCAAGGGCTGGAGCTGGACACCCCTGCCCTAAACAAAGCATGAGTCTGAACTGCTGGAGTCTCATTAAGAGTCAGTGGTGACGGGTTAATTTGGCTTACGATTAGCTGTGCAGAACATTCTAACAGAAGAATAAATAAAAACACTGTCCAAATTTTCCAACTCCATGGTCCTCCATGAAATATTTTAGCTACAGCCACTAATTGGGTTTTTCTTAGCAACTGTGTCAAATTAGCAAAAGACTGGCAGAAAATCCTTTAAAAAGCAGCCTCTGACCATATAGTATTTTTTTTCCAACTGGTCCTACCCATAGCAATCTTAACACAACACAGTATTGTTTGTTGCCCTAAATACACTTTTGACAACTGAACATGTGATTAAAAAAAAGACAAAAAAACTTGTCTCACATACAGCAGAGATGGTGTCCTGAGATGAAGTAAATAAAAGCTCTCCTCAAGCTGGTGAAAAAAAAAAATCTACACTAGTAAAAAAAAAACAGTTAATATATTTTAATTTTTTTCCCATTTCACTGACTTAATTTGAAGCTACTTACAGCTGTAATTTTTTAGGGGGCTTACACACCAAGTTGCCTATTCTCCGGTGAGCATAGAGCATCAGTATACTGTCTGTTTCTCTTGAATTTCCAACAATGTTGGCCTTGTTGATGCCCATTTTCAGATAATATTACATGTTGAATCATCATGTCAGTAAGAAAGCTCTCTCTGGCTGGCTGGTCATCAAAGTCAATAAGAGCATTCTTTGAAGCTTCATCACACCTTGCTAAGTATCAGATTTTACAGTTAAAAAACAGTTGAGAAAATGCATTAATCAGCAAGTGAAACTGTCAAGGACATGCTACAATTTTTAGAATCTTACAAATACACTAAGCAATCTTATGGTTGTAATGAGTTCATGAAAAGTTAGTTGAGTATTTGTCATAGCTGTCAAACCTACTTTTGGAGCAAAATTAATAACTGATACAATTACTTTATAATGTTACATTTAACAAAGTGCCATGCAATGAGATACCTGTGTGTAATCCTGAAGCAGCTTGGAAAGGTTGTTACTCTCTCCACCTTGTCTGTAAAAGCTTTTCAAATTCCCTAGTATGGCAGACGCATTCTGTAGATAGTCATCATCTGGGGAAAAATGGCATGTTGACATTATATCAAATACAAATGAAAAGTCATTACAATTGTCTTCCAATAATCCAGGGTACAGTTGCGGACTAGTGCGTCATAACTACAGGTGTTATTTAAAACGAGGCGACAAGTGAAAATTTAAGAATTTTACCACTTCAGCTTCAAAATGATAGTAACTTGCTGATGCAATCGCCAAGTGGTCAAGGTTTTGTCCAATCGTTTGAGGGAGTTTGACGTTAGTGCGTAATTGTCAATGTAAAATTGTCGTAAACACCCAAAATATAATTCGTTTTCTTTCTTCAATTTATTCTTTTCTAGGCGTAAACAGTTTTCATGTTTTTTTTTAAACACGGTTGTCAACAATTCTGTTTTAGCTAAACGGTGTTAGCCGTTCAGTCGAGAATCGATATATTCCAAAACAGTTATTACACAGTCCGTAAACTGAACTAGACAGTTACTAAATTACTCTTTCATTAGCCATTACAACATGCGTCATTAAATATATGCACATGCACAGTTTCATTATATATCAGCTGGTATGACTGCAAGCTAACGTTCGCTGATTAACGTTAAGTTAGCTTATCTAGCAGTTGGCTAGCAAACCAAGAAATTACGATGGCTGAGCACAAGAGATACAAATGGTAACAGCGATAAATAAAGAAATGGTCTTGTTGGTACCTTGTTTTTCAGCTCTGAGACTTGAACACTTAATGTCTATCTCAAATATCCTTCTCTCTAGCTCGAAGACTTGTCGCCTGTAGTCGTCGGCCATGACTAAAAGTACTCGTCACGTGAGCAAGGGATTAGTCACGTGCTATTGGAACAGTCGCTTAATTTTAAATAAGCTTAAATTTATTGTATAAATTCTAAACGCGTAAATTTAAAGCCGCTTCTATTCAGTTCTGACCTTGCAATTTAAAGAAGTAAATTAAATTAAATTGAATTAAATTAGCGTAGTTTACGTCAACGACGTGATGATAACGTATGGCGAAGACAGGGTTAAATTTAAATTAGGAAGCCGAGCCTCTCTTGTTAACCCTTTACTGCTCAGACACACTCCAATGTCATCGTGGAGCTGAGCTAGTTGGGCTACTAGCCACATTTTGCGACCTTTCACAAACAGGCATCATCTGACTTCCACTGGCTGGAGCATTCACTGTCCCCTCGGCTTCATTCCCCGTGTGTAGCTTCAAAACATGGCGGCTCTTAAAGCTTTGTGCAGAGCGGAAAATGTACTCTTCAAAAACCTCCCAGGTCCCCGCAGATCCAAATTAAACTTCGCTAGCCACCATTTGAGCAAGGTTTGTATTTATACTGTGACATTAAAGCGTTGTAGAATGGCTAAAAACGAGTTAATAGCAAATAGCTGTGCAAGATTAAAACGTTATATCATGATGGGCTTATTTTCTTTTAAGTTGTGTGGTCTCCTGAAAATATAGATAATTTAATCAATGTGTTGCTTAACTTAAGTGTACTTTACCATGTTATCGTATCTTGACCTCAACTTGTTGACTATGTAACCCAATGCAGCACATTTCCTACAGCAGGGACTGGGCACCTTTTAGGATAAGGCACCTCTATTCAATTTAATTGACCATATGACTTAAACATATGATATGACAAGCCGCATACCATCAAAGATATCCTACTTACAAAGTCACCTACATACCTTAGTGAATGCTTCAAATGTTGTGTCAACATAACCGTGCAGTATGTACAAAAATCAATATGATTTCCAGAGTTTTACTGCCTCTGGTTGCAGCAGGTACTTGCCTCTACACAGTTTTACACAGCGAATGTCAAGCCTTTGTTTTTTTTTTAACTATTTTATTTTATTTTTTTCATTACAAGTGTTTTTTTTTTTTTTTTTCTTTTTTTCCCCCTGAGCGCTTGGCAAACTGTTGGTTTTGGATTCTTGGCTCTGGATATACTCAAATCTCTTCCCTTTTGTAGTTGGATTTGTTTCCCAGTTAAGTTTATCTTTCCATTTCTCTACAGAATAAACTGGATCAACCATTTAAACTTTACAAGCATATTGACTACTTACAGGCACTTGATCATTTTGTCACTTACATTTGCTTAAATACATTCATCCAGAATGGCTTTTGAGATTTGTCTCTGTTGCAGGTGTGTTGCATGCTTGATGCATCTACCCCCATGACCTGTTCTACTTTTTACAGGTTTGTGGGTGTTATTTTTCTACCTCCAGCCAGAGAGGTTCACAGTTCTACTCAGATCCTACAGAGGCTGTTAAAGATATCCCCAATGGAGCTACTCTTCTGGTTGGAGGTACACGCCATGAACAGCTTGGTGCATGTACAACATACAAAAATCCTAACAAAAAGTGACGTTTAACAGTATGTTAAGCAACCACTTTACAACAGAATGAGCTTTCTCATGGTGCTTGATTAACATCAAAACACTAGTGCACACAAATTCCAAAGCCCTTATTTATAGTCAAGCTGAGAGTGATATTTTCCACTGCGTCACTCATTTATCTGAGGACAAAACAGATTTACAGAAGACAATCTGTATAATATTTGGAATGCTGACATCCTTTCGACAAGTTTCACGGACATTTCCGTTTTACTTCCGCAGTCAATCAATTTCTGCCAAGTGCTTCCGGTCCATAATATCTGCATTTATTTACACTGAATAGTAATGTCTCTAAAATGGTAACATTCTCATTTATTTCTTATAAAAGAACATGTCTTATTACTTTCTCACCTGCTACGACACTGAACTGGGAGGATAATATGATGGAATGATCTGATGTTACAACTAGCAATATATTTTTGTACTTTGTTGAGTCCTATGGTGATAAACAGGAACGGCATAGACTTACATTGTGACGCAGTTGGCTGTGTGTTGATAGCGACACACACACGGCAGTTTAGTGTCCACGAAGACAAATGTTCAACACCGAGCCAGTGTCTGGATGATTCCTGTCAGAAGGCTTGAGTGGTGGTTATGGTGGATTTTTTTTTTTTTTTTTTTTGTAAGTTAAGGAGAATGGAGAGTTTGAGATAGCGGGCTGCACCCGGTGGTCGGTCACGTAGCTGCGTGGCTGCCGTCCTATGGTGAGTTCGCTCAGTTTACAAGGTTCATATTTAATTGTTTTCACAAGCGGCTGCAAGACAAATGTCCGAGACCGCTTTTTGGGTTTAACAATATCCACTTTTCAGTCATCGAGTTCGGGAGCTCTTCCTCTGCGTGTTGTTCATTTGCGCATGTTCTCAATGTAAAATATCCTGTAACCGTGGTAACCGGAAGCCCTTGGCAGAAACGAGCAGATATGGCGGCTCCCATGGTTTCGGCCGTGAAACTTGTCTATAGCCACACAAATGTGATATCATGTGACATCATGGGACTTGACCCCAAATTACTAGACTTTCATCTTCACATGCTTTTCTTATAAATTTGCCATGTTTTTAAGCTGCTTGACAAAAGCTCCTCAGGCATAACTTGCGTTAAACACTGATTTGTTGGTTGCTACTCTTTGTTTTTATTTATACACTATGCATGACTTTCTTTCTTGCGTTCCAATGCAGGCTTTGGATTATGCGGCATACCAGAGAATCTCATCAACAGTTTACTGAAGACCGGTGTAAATGGTCTCACTGCAGTCAGTAACAATGCAGGGTAAGTGCGTGCTGGGCTGGAAGCAGACATTATTTTTATAAAGGCATGTGAGAATTATGTGAGGTAAAATGCATTTATCATTCAATATACATCTTTTAGAAAAAGGAAAGAATCATGTAATTTTCAGGTTGTACTGTTTGTGCAGTTTCATGAGATGCTCTACGCTGGGGTCAGGCACATGCTGTGACCAGACAACATTCTTGCATAATAATGTCTAACGGTGTGTTCAGACCAAAAGCAATTTGGCCCACCCATTAGCCTTTTGAGTTTTAAAAAAAAAAAAAAGTTGGTCACTAAAACTTTGTATTTTTCCTGTTGAGTACATTGAGATCTTTGGTCTGTCTTACTTTTGATTTTTATGGATAATAAAGAGGCGTCAAAGCCAGTGTTATCTTGATAGTGCATCATAAAACAATGACCTACAGTAGTTGGCCTCTGATAAGTTATCAGCTTTGCAGCCACCTCAAAAGGTGGATTGCGGTGACTGCCACGCCTTCAGAAGTCAGGTGATTTGTTCAGCAAGTACATCTATAATATAATTCCAGAGGGCTGCCAACTCACTTATTTATACTCAGATGTTTATATATCAACTGAAACTTGAGCCATTTGTCATGTTTCCTTCTAACATGTTTGCTTTTCTTTTTCTTTCTTTTGTTTCCATATTTTTCGTTTTCTTAAGATGGTTTTTGCTTCACGAATCAAAGATGATACCATCCATTTGAAAATAAGAGAAATGTTATTTTAAACTTTACAAGTTGAATCACCAGTTTCAGTTTTGTATTTTTTTCTACTTATATGAATACCACCCCCACCCCCCCACTCATTTTTGTGAATTCATTTTACTTTCCATCACTAGGGATAGACTATGTTGAGTCTAATGATATGCAGTGCCTGTTTTGAAACAAAAATGTCACTTTTGGGACAGAGTTTGTCTGCCAAGTGTCAAGGCTGTGCAATAGGAAACACTGACTGATACTGTTTCAGTCCAGGTGAACTTCCATTTATTATGTTAAATGGAAATTCACATGGACTTCGACCTTTTGGAGTTTTATTCTTGCAACACGTCCTCAAATGGTTTACTTTAGCCAGTTTAGGATGTTATTTGTTGTACTACAGAGTCCATATTGTCTCTCTTGAAGTCATTCCTGAGCAAGTTCTTACTCAGTGAAAACACGTGTGCATAATCTACATCTTCTTTGATCTGTTTTTGCTGGTTTGATTGGGACTTGTAGATATAGGCAGTCAGTGCAGGCATGTCTCTGGCTTATATTATAACTTCTGGAATGGAGTTGAAAATTGATGCGTTACACATGACTGGCAAAGCTGATTATTCTTGATTTCTGAAAGCTGCCAGGGTTCAGTTTTTCAATTGTTTTCTTGCTCGAATCTGAATCATCTTTAAATTTTCCAGTACTGCAGGGAAGGCTTTGAAGGGGTTGAGAATACTTTTATGATGTTTGAGTTTTGAGAGGAGATACCCCAAAACCCTCCTCTCCTCTGTTTGCTTCTTGTTAGAATGACTGAATAGATTATGATATACTTTAAATGAAACCAAAGAATTAAATAAGTTCATATTCATGAGTAAAATTTTGGTTTGGTAAATGCTTAATTGTTGCAGTGACATTTATACAGTATTAGATTAGAAGTTCAATACAAGTTTAATTTTGATTATAGTATGCTAACACAGGTTTATAATTTTCTCTTAAATGTGGTAGTGTCTAACTATGCGTACATGAATGTTGGGAAGCACTGCTGTTGTACTTGACAAGGCACTAACACAGTGGGCTCTTTATGCTCTGTAACCTGAGCTGAGACGTACTCAGCTGCACACAAGAAGGTTTTTTTTTTGGACTGTGACAGAACTGTTTACCCTTGCAGACTTTAACTTCATCCACACAGTCTGCTGCCACAGGAATTTTACACCAACAACAAGATATTTTTTTTAAAACCACTCACATTTCAGAATGATCAACAGAAACAGCTCTCATCAGCAAGTGTTCAGTATTCAGCCCTGGAGAAATTTTAGCATTTGTACATGTGCACACACACACGGTCTTACCAGATTCACACAAAAATGCTAATAAGTTTTTCATTCTTTTTGCTAAATCCTTTATATAGAGTATGGATCATGACACGGTTTGTGTGTGTGTGTGCTGTGGGATTGAGTCTATGTGTGTAAGATAGTATACTCATTACAGTCATCTGTTTTTAGTATTCTGAGTGCACATGGCCTAGATATCTTGTCAGCTGACCTGAGATTAGAGTAGAAGACAAAGCAATAGTTCTTGATCCTCAGTGTCTGAAAAAAGGGAGAACTCCTTCACTTGTTAGGCATTTAAAAAGGAAAATAATGAAGAGGTTTGACAATGAATATGATTAAATTACCAGTAATATGTTTCCAGTGTTGTTTTATATTTCTTGGAATAATATTATACACAACCCTGCTGACACAAGAACTGGAAATCAAAATCATTTTAACAACATTTGAATGATAACAAGATAACACTTAATGAATTGTGTTTTATTTGATCAATTTATTTGTATTAATGACTTGAATTACAAGCTGAAAACAAATGTGCCTAATATGAAATGCAAAATAGATAAATAATTATTTACACTTCTTAAATGTGCTTGTACTGGAAATACACACTCATCTGAACATTTTTTAAATTTAACTTTTGAAAACCTTCATTAGAAAATTCTGTTTAAAACCCTCAATTATGTTGACATTTGTTCAATACACTGTTTTGTAAATGGGCCACAAAGGAGTTAACAATACTGGGTGCTTGTTTTCAACAGAGTGGACAACTTTGGCCTGGGCCTGCTGCTCCAGTCTAAACAGATCAAGAGGATGATCTCCTCTTATGTTGGAGAGAATGCAGAGTTTGAGCGACAGTATCTGTCGGGGGAGCTGGAAGTTGAACTGACGCCACAGGTTGGTCAAACCCAAATTCACTATTTGATTTATATTTCAGTGTGAACCACCTGCAGACCCACAGAATATGGATAGCTACACAGATGAGGCAGTTGTTCTGTTTCTCTGCATCACATAATCCTCCACTGTCAGTGTGTTAATATGAATAACCTGAGCCACTGCACTTCAGTTAACCTTTAGAGCTTCTCCTTACTATCAGCCTGTAACTCAATCAGCAGCTCTGTGAGTAACATTGTAAGAATTCAGTAGGAGTAGCAGCTCTGTAGAACGGGGATAAGATGGGAGTGGAGACAGGCTGTGAATCAAAACCATGAATGTTTACATCACAGATTGAGTCTTTGTTTTAGAGTATTTACAACATCGATGGAAATATATCTGTTCCACTCATCAGTCACATTTTTTTCCATAGGGTACTCTTGCAGAGCGGATCAGGGCAGGTGGTGCTGGGATTCCAGCCTTCTTCACAGCAACTGGCTATGGTACTCTGATCCAAGAAGGAGGCTCTCCTATTAAGTACAACAAAGATGGCAGCATTGCCATTGCCAGTGAAAAAAGAGAGGTGAGAGTGCCATGGTGCCTGTTGTGATCATCATCCTGCAAACACATTAGTATCACCGCAATTTTTTTTTCTTCTTGGCTACTTTCCTTTAGTTTCTTTGGTGCGTTGAAAGCTGCAGATGAACTTATATACTTTTTCAATGGTACCTCTCTTACATTAATACATAGGGCTACAGTAGGTTATAGTCTGGTTTAATCCACACTAAAAATGACAATCATGACATGTGTGCACACAGTATACGACTATAGGCTTCAGATGCTGAAAAAAACCCAACAGCTCATGTAGTATGATGCAACATGTATATTTTAAAGAAGGTTGCATTAAAAACTGCTCTCAAAGATGGATGTTACATTTAAAAGCAGGAGACATAAAAAGTTACTCATGTTTACAAAGCAATTTTTTTATACCATGGAACATAAATAGTATGATTAGCTGCCATTACTATTTGTTATCCCATAAATCCTTTATTTGAGAAGTGTGATAATAATGATGTTATATGCTTTGGTCATGATTAAGTCTAGACTCAAATATCAAGAATGAGTCTGAAAAGGCAGAAAAACGGTTCACTGTGTGCTGAATCCACTGACTTGTGGAACTATGCTGTTACTCACAGGTGCAGGAGTTCAACGGGCGGCACTACATCATGGAGAAAGCCATCACTGGAGATTTTGCTCTGGTCAAAGCATGGAAAGCCGACAAGGCAGGAAAACATTATTTTTAGGTAATTGATAAAAGTGAATTATCATAGTTGCTGGATGTAGTGAGTTCTTTCTCCACAAGAGCGCAGCGTTCTCCAGTAACTACCAGCCTGATAATTGAGATCAGAGATTGGAAATCACAGTAGGTTTTTAGCTCTTATGGTTTTACTGAGTATTTCTTGTATCTTATTTCTGTTTTGTTCCTGGGTGCATCAGGAAGACGGCCAGGAATTTCAACCAGCCCATGTGCAAGGCAGCCAAAACCACCATAGTTGAGGTATTCATTTCCAGTAACATGATTGCTTGTTTTTCATGTCTACCAACAACACACCTCTTGACACATTTCTGTTATTACCAGCTTGACTCACTCGACCCATCCATTGATGGTTTCATAAGTTACATAGAGTTTAATTTCAAGGACTTTTCCCATTCTTGTCTCATTCGTGAAATTTTCCCTCAGGGCAAAAATATAAACACCAAAATTTTGCAAAATTTCAATGTAAAACTAAACACATATTCACATTATTAACAAATAAAACCTTAAAATGATAAAGAATGACCAAATAGATAGTTTTTTTTTTTTTTTTTATTCTCTGCATTCTCTATAACATACCTGGTTTCAGTCTGTGTAGTCTCCCCACTTGCCTAGTGTTTGAGGGTTTAGAAATGTAATCACCCCTCTCCTTCCTCTGTGAGTGTATATATGTGTTTGTGTTTTCCTCCTCTCCTCCAACACACAAACAGCTTTACACCTTCCATATAGACATGGCTGGATTTCAAGTGAGCAGCAGGAAGAAAGACCCTGTGTGTGAAAACCGTTAAATACAGACACTTTCTGAAAATAAATCGAAAAACTAAGGCCAATCATACATCGGAGCAGCACGAACCACATTTTCAATGACTCCATGGTTGCTGAACCTGAGATTTAGTCTGCTGTTGATTAGAAATGTCGTGAAGTAAATGGAGAGAATAAATTTGATCACCACGGAGGTTATTTACTTTCTACTATAAACCACATTTTTCGTGATCAGTCGACCAAAAAAGAAAAAAAAAAACCCCCCAAAAACCTCATTGCATTTCTGCTATCCTGCCTGTGTCCCGCCTGAGATCCACTGGAATGCCAAAGGGTTAAAATGGAAAGAACTTCTTGATTCCAGCTGTTTGGTGTAACATCTAACAGAGTGTGGGTGTGGTGACAGTCATGTCAATGATGGCTTTTAATAAATTATGGGGAGTCAGTGTGGTGCTACAGCAGTTATTCTGCTGAAGATTGTGTCATGGTGACTTGCTGAAGTTGTGAGTTAGAATGTTGTATCAATTATGATAATGATATAGCAGACTGGGATGCAAGTGTACGCATCAGATTTAATGTTTAATTGCCCATTTACATCTTAGTGCACACAGAATCATCTGCTCAAGATGTTTTCTGTGAGCAGAGAGGATGTAACATTTCCTTAAAAGGATTAGAGACTTACTTTGCATTCGTGCTCACAAATAGAAAGTATCCAGGTGCATTTCTAAGATTGTTTTTGTGGCATTTCAACTTCAAAGCAGTGGCAAGTGGCAGGAGTGATAGAGGAAAAGGGGAGAACCAATGACATTAGATGAAAAAGATTTAGATCTTTATATCACAAGCTTTCACGATGTACCCGACGTACTTTAGTTAACAAGGTCTGAGAAAAGTTTTGAACACTTCTGCAGTTTCATGGATGAAAAAATGATTTTAACAAAAAAGCTTTGACATATATTATCCATCAGGGACATGTATGCACTTCCCTTTTAACTGAGTACTAGACACCTGTGTTTCGCCTAAAGAAATCCAATTATATATTTTTAATCATTTAATCTCATGCAAAACACACCCTCCAAACTGTCAGAAATCATCTTATTTTAGGAAACGAAGGCTCTGCATCTAAATTTAATTGATTTGTTTTAAATACAATTTGACTCTCCCTTCCAGCAGTGAGAGAAGACTACATCAGATAACTAGGTCAATTTCAACATAGTCTTTGAAGAGTTCGCGCTGCACTCCTTTCTCATACTGAACACTCGTCTTCCACATGTCAACAGATTAGTCACATCCAGTTGGGGCAAACATTGTAATTTCCGCCGCTGTGTGACAAATGACATCAAAGTTTGATCGTTAAAGCTGAATTAAAGGGGATTCTCCTCCTCAGTTATACTTATTCACTTCAAATCATAAAATAAAATAATAATAAAGCTTGTGTGGCTTTCAGGGAAGCTTTTTCTATTTATAGCACATACTCTAATGCTAATAAAAACCACCAGTGCAAAACTTTGAAAAACTTCCCGTACATGTAATGCATTTTTAAAATGGATTATTGATGCATTCTTGTGTGGTTAACCGAAATAACATTGTGCTGTTTTACTTTGAAGCAAAAAGGCACTAAATAATGGTTTGAAAAGGAAATGATCAGCTTTATTTTTCTATTAATTACTGTTCTTGTTAATAGAAAAATGCCTGTTTATTATTTCAACTTGTAAAACTATAACTGTTTTGCATTGAATGTAAGATAGTTGATATATGCTGTCACAATCACTCATGAAAAAAACCTTTAAAACTGCACACATGCCGTGTATATGTTAGTTTAAGTTAAGCTCTAACACTTAATTTGAGGATCCCATGGGTTGTTAGTCTTTCTTTATAAGATGATGGGCTGTGTTCAAGCCCTTTGTATGCAATGCATGGTGTTCCTTTGTCTGCTTTATTTCAGCCTTGTAAATAATTTGAGTTTTTTTTTTTTTCTTGTCTAAAAGTCCAGATTACCTGCTGATTCCTTGTCTCAACAGTCCTCATCAAAAATGTGAGACTGTATCTAGATAGGAGCGCAACATAAAATAAGTTTTTTCTTAGAAAATTTCTAAATACTGTGAACTGGATAGAACTAAATGAGTCCCTGTCGAGTACTGTACCCTTCTTATGTTGCCAAAGCCTTGCTTTGGCTTTCATCTCTAATCGCTCTCCATTTCATTTGCTAACAGACACCACAATCTGCTCCCTCCAGATTTAATTATGATTATTATAAATAAAAAGGGAAAAACTCCTGTTTAAATGTTCCTAAAAATGTATATCTAGGTGAAATGTAACTGTTTGGTCAGATTGGAACAGAGAATAAAATCTGTATGTTTTGATCGTATACATATTTGGCACGCCAGGTTAACTACAAACTGCTTTTCAGGAATACGCACCTTTCCCTTTGGGCTCCTTAGTTTGTAAAGATTATAACATGCTCTAAATCCTAGAAGGTGATTAGCCCCAGTCAGTGGGCAACATGGACCAGATGGATGAAAAAGTCTGTTGATTGATTTGCTGTGCATATGACATATAACCTTGAGGCATTAATATTGCTTTATGGTACCTTCTTTATGGCGTTATATTCAACACAAACATTAATTATGACAGCTTATTGATTGATGGGGCTATGTTGTAATACCTTTTAAAGCCTTGTTTTTGAAACTGATGCAATTCCAGTGTTAATGAATTTTAATTTATCTTCAGGATTGAGGGTGTGCTCAGTCAGTAAATCTGGCGATTTGTTAATATTGACTGTGCTGCCTGCTGCACTGGTTGAATAAATAGCAGGCAGTGTCAGTGTTTTTTTCCCCTTGTTATTATTTTTTTTTATCTCTTTATTTAACTTGTTGCTTAGTTTGTTAGCAGTTAAAAACAAGGTTTTGGACAATGATGTTGAGCCTTTGTTTTTTTAACAGATTTTCTCTAGTTTTTACCTGATTAGTTAGTAGTACACACGATTTAACAAGGAAGAGTTGGCAAAGCTTAGATTATTATACTAAGAAGAAAGGATGAAGAGGAAACGGGATGTGCATAGCAGTGTTCCCCCCCTGTTGGATTTAACGTTCTGGCAGCCCTTGTGGCCTCCCCCCCTCAACAACTCAATCCCTTACGTTTTAAGACGAGTGCACAAGAAATCTAGAATAGCCACTCACTAACTACAATAGGTCGATCAGATTCTGATTATCTGTCTTTGACATTAAGATGCTGTAAATGTTCCTACATTATATTACAGCTTAAAGAAATAGTACACCCAGAGAATGATGTAACTTTATTTTCCACTTACCCTCATGGTGAGCAAGACTGGAGCACTTTTTTAATATCTCAAATGCAGCCGATCAGGAAGTGCACACACACACACACGCACACGCACACACTTTCATATATGGCTCCAGCCCCAAAGCTCATAAACCACACCCTGGCAATTTCCTCCATACTGCTCGTCAATGCATCAGCCAAGATAATTTTTTTTTTTTTTCAACTAATAATAATTATTTCTTCCTCCATTCACACATAATCACTTCCTCAAAAAATCCATAATCCTCTTTAGAACCTACTCTGCCGATAATGCAAGCGTAGAAGAAGAAAATTATCTGCTCCTTTACATTGTGCTAAGAGCGCCAGAGCTGTAAACAAACACAAGAGGGTCCAAGCGGGGTTGGATATTGATTTAAAACAAAGAAAGAAAGAAAGAAAAAGAGAGCGTGCGATCTTGTCTGCCGTGGCTTTTGTAGTTTCGTAAATGCGCATCAGTGTGCTTCGCGGAAGTAAGATGTACTACTGTTTAGGCTCTAAAAATATACTAAATGACATTGTTTCGAGTAAATTTTTTTTTGGGGGGGGGGGCCTTCCTGATTGCCGGCTGCATTTGAGGTATTAAAAAAGTGCTTCAGAGTCTTGCTCACCATGAGGGTGGGTGGAAAATAAAGTCACATTATTCTGTGAGTGTACTATTCCTTTAAATAAAAACCCAAAAGGGTATGTGAAGCACATTTATCCATTTTGCACATTTTATTTACTTCTTTACTGTTTCACAGTAGGCTACTTATATGTAAAGACATTTACATTTTATTTTCATTACATTTCTTCTAATTTCTTATGTTCACTAGTATTTACTTATAATTTCAGTGTTTTCCCTACATCAGAGGTCTCAAACTCATTCCAGAAAGGGCTGTGTGGCTGCAAATTTTCTTTCCAACCAAGCAGTAACACACCAGGCTCCACTTATTTCATCAAGTGAGTCCAAAGACTTGATGAGATGAGTAGAATCCAATGAGCTACTGCTTTGTTGGAAAGAAAAACCTGCAGCCACATGGCTTTTTTAGACCCCTGCCCTACACTGACTCAGTCGTGGCCACCACGGCTATATTGTTTGTGCCATATCTTCAAAATGCAGAAAATTAAATGGTTTTATATGGACAATGTCAAAATCAATAAACGAAGCAGCAGTAGGATGTTCTGCATGCTGTGTTCATGTGCAGAGCAGATGTCTGGCAGCAGAGAGGCAGAGCCTAAACCTAAACCGATCAAAAGTCTGAGATGCTCCCAGTGTGATTTGACGTACCACGGCGTGCTTAAACCGAGTATGAACCGGCCATAAGGCTTTAAAGATAAAAACTTCATCAATAAGGAAGAATAATGTGTTTTTTAGTGGATTCGTTTTACCACTGTGTCAAAGCGCCTACTTGTCCAAAATCGGCTTCTTTCAATGAGATGATGCCAAATAGGGATTTTTTTGAATAGGCTATGGGATAACAGACAGAAATTCTGGGTTTGTTTGTCGTTGCTGTCTGCACAAACTTCACGACAACTGCCACCCAGGCTCCTGCAGGTGTCAGTTCTCACGAAAATAGTGACAAAGCTCAGTTTGAAGAAGTGGAGGAGTTTTTGCATGAGAAATTTCAGGGAAAATACAAATATGGGAGGGGTAGGAAGAAGGGTTTAAAATTTGTTGTTTCCTGGCCAGAAAGGGAGACTTGACATTTATGCTCTAAATGCTAGAAGATTGTGAGATTGTGGAATGTATAGTGGCCTCAGGCTGGATTTTAAATTTACCTAAATAATAAAAAAATTGGGCCCCAGACAGAAAAGAATATATTGCCAATATACAAGTTTTTAAATATTCAAAATAAATCTAATTCGGTCACATTTCTGTCACTGATTAGATAATTGTTGTTCTCATTTGAATTTTCTTTTACTGAGTTTAAACTCAGTGTTTGGAAGGGAAAAAGTCAGACAACAAGATAAAAGAAAAATTACACAAAAGTAAATTACCAGATCACCGGCTCTCACCATGGTTGCCAGGCAACCGAACCCTACTATTCAATTGTTCAATGTTCCATGATATCCAGCTGGTCCAGTTTCTCCCTTATCAGAGATACAGCAACAGATCCCTGTGCATTGTGGGAGTCGATGTACCAGGGGCTGAATGAAAGCAGTGGTCTTTTAACTGTTATTTCACTCAGTCACAGTAAATGATTCAGCTGTGTTCTTGCAGCGAGGCAGTGTGTGCGTGTGTGTGTGTGTTTCAACATTCATGCATAATTTGAATAATTATTATTTTTATTTTTTTACTGTTCAAGAGGTTTAATTGGATATAAATGATTTACTTCCCACAATATCAGCTCATGTTGTACATGTATGTTGACAGAAAGAATAGTACTTGCAGTTTAAGCCTTCAGCATGGCATTGTTTGGGGATTTTATTAATGCTCATACAAAAAATAGCAAAACGACAAAGATTATGAGACTTAATGTTAGTGTCCACATATACTGCTTTGTACTGTTGTTTTTCTAGCGCCTGTTCTTGTTTTGTTTTTTTTATTTCCCCTCAGTAAGTCCACTTCTAAAGGCACTGCTGACAAATAATTGAAATGCTTCTCATATGTCCCCTCATCGGTTCCTGATGAAACCATTTCCTAAATTGACTATTGCGTGCATTAGAAGTGGAATATGCTCTGTATATTTCTGCTTGCAGCAGTCGAGAGGAACGATGCGGTGAGTGGTAGCTGATCCCCTGTAAAGCTTTAGAGGCCTTTTGAAGAAACAGGGAACCAAAAAAGGGATAGAAAAGAAAAATGCCTGTCACAAGCATTATTCTTGGTGACAATGCAGATAGATCTGGAATAACAATTGACCAGCAATTGGTAGAAAAGTCAAAGTTTCATTGCTTTTATTTCCTTTTTGTGCTCTGTAGACCCTGGGCTTTGGTTTCAGTTTTATTTTAGACTAAAGATAACTGCCAATTATATGAGTGAGATTTTATTATTATTATTATTATTATTATTAATATGCACTGACAAATTTCAGTGCTGTGTTTGTTTATTTAATTAAACAGTTTGTAATTGTGCCACCTAGATTAGTCGGTGTGCAGTTCTCCTTCTGAAAATTCCCCTCATGCTGGGAGACCTGCGTCTCATAAACTACCATCCTTTAGGGGCTTTTTCTTGATACCCTCCACTATGAAAAGATGACCCCGGTAGGAAAAAATTACTTCTGTGATTATCCAGAAATGTTTGGATGCAGAATTTTGTATTGGTTGAATGATCCAAGCATTTTAGTTCCTTCTTCACCATAGCTCTACTTTTTAAGGAGTACTCTTTTATTGATTGCTGTTGTTATAAATACAAAATTCAGACTTGACCGTCCATGGCTGCTTCAATCAGCTGGAGAAGTGCAGCAAACATTGCAGGCTGTGTTTTGTTAAGAAAGCTCCAGGAAAAAAATTAGAGTGCGCTCCGATTGTGACAACAAAGCTTTAAATCGTTCATATTTAATTGTTTCAGAGCTATTGTACTTGAAGGCACAATTAAAAACACTCAACCTGTGGAAATGGGTGACCTTAAAAGATGGAATAAACAAAGCTGAGGCACATTTACTGAGTAATATTTCACACTTTCAATAACTTAATTTTCCTAAACCACTCTTTATCCTAGACTTTAAAAGAAATTCAGAAGACTCAGCTGTAAAATAATTTCTTTCTGTCCTGGGGGGGGGGGGGGGGGGCTGTTTCAGTTTGGGTTCTGTTGGTCCACCTTCACCCAAACCCCTACACAGAGTCCTGCAGTGCATATGCATAAAAGAAGGGGTACTTCTTCAGTAGATTAGATATAAAAGTTGGTGTAGACTGAATGTGCCCAATTTTGTAATTACACTGGCTTCATTTAACAGACTGAATATGTGTTGGGAAATCTGCATTGATTAAAACAAGACTGTTTTGTAGGATGTTTTAAGGGTACTTGTTTTTTTGTACTTGTTTTAAAAGCGTACCACTACCTCTACAATGTCTCTCAGATCGCTGTGATACTGTATGTCACATCAGGATTGTTAACATTGTTCTTAAGTTAGTGCTACTTTTCTTTACTTTGTAGCTGAAGCCTCTCAAGAGCAAATGGTGGTAATTGCAGGGTTTGATAGGCTACAACTACAGTAAATTGCTATAATATCAAAGGAAAGATGAGTATAAAAGCCTTTCGACATCCCCCCCAAAAGTTATATGCTCTATTGTCAGTGTGGTAGAGAACAAAGTACTCTAGGTCACAATGACTCGATATTGCACTTGATATAAAACTCACACACCCATTTAGAAGTGAACACTTTGGGATATAAAATTACACATCAGGGGACTTTTTTTTATTGCTATTATTTTTGTAATATTGATGATGGCAAATTTCAGTACACAAGAAAGAATTGGGCTCATGGGGAAAAATGTGGAAAGGATGAGCAAAGTAACATTTCCTAGATTTGGGGATTAGATATTTATCCATAAGCCTTTTTTTCTTTTTAATCTGTGAACATAGGTATCACGGCTAAAGGACCAAATGCTATCCCTCATTCAAGATGCGATTTTGTGACACTTTTCTGTAACTGATTTAATTCAGATCATTTTATAAACTTGCAACTCTGTCCTCTCAGCTGCTCAGATTAGGTCTTTGACATCAGACATTGTCAGATATTTAAACTTACCGTGAGATACAGATTAGATACAAATTTTCCCACCAGCCTTACCAATCTTCCAGCACACAAGAGGGCAAATTGAATATTTCAGTCATGACCCATCTTGGATGTGACAATCCAATATAGGCCTAGTATTGACTTGCCAAGAAATAAGTCAAGTTGACATAGACTTATATTCAATGCCATCCTGACATTTACTGAAGACTGATTGTAAAGCTGACAACACACTGCAAAGGGTTGTTAACCAGCTGCAGGTGTCTGTAGGACTTCTCAAAGAGAAGCAGAGAAGGGGACAGGAAATATAAAAACTATAATCAGAGGCAGTCAAGAAAAAACTAGTTTGGCGAACGTTGTCAAAAGCTACATTTCTGAATATGATTTTAAAAACTACTCGCCCTTCATTAGAATCTGACACAAATTTGATCCAGGCTTATATGCTCTTTGAAATGCAAACATTGCCATTTGAGCTTGGAGCAGCTGAGCCATCCCAAATGCATACAGTATTGTACATGTTGCTTCGGCATGTCATTTAAAGAATCTATTTTTAGTTCTCGTTACATTGTCAAGACCCCGCATAGGATGACTGTCTCCTATTTCCTGGGTACTCTAAAGGCAGTCAAGCTTCTACTGAGAAGAAACAGATTGCTTGTGATGTCAGTATTTTGGGTTAGAGGATGGAGCTTGAGCTGATCCCAGAAAGTGGCAACAGAGCATGGCCAAGTGCCCACACATGCACACACAATGGGGGGAAGATGGAAAAGCTAAAAATACATGCAGTAATGAGTGTGGTTTTGCTGTCACCCTGTTGCCTGCAGCCACACCATGTTTTTCTTCTGACCCCTTGAATGTTGAATTTCAGTACTTACACACCCAAACAAAATACAAACTAAGACAAATATAAACTCAAGTAGTTCAATGGTGATATTGAGATGCTAAGGCTTTTGTACAGTTTATTCTGTTGGCAGGATTTGAAATGATACAAAAATCTTTGGATATTATTAAATCTAATTTTGATTGTCACTGTCTGTGCAGGTCATTTCTATTTGTTGACACGCTTTCTATTTTTTTTATTATCTTTCTGTTCTTTTCACATAGTAAATTTTATTTCAGCTTAAAAGTTGTGTCACTGTCTTGACCTGCACAGGGTGATAAAAAACCTTTCATAGGATGGATGTTGCATATTCTTTTGCACAGCCATTAAAACACTACCACTAAAAATCTGCTTTCTGTGTATAATAGTAACATTATTAATGCATTTTGTATTTCTAAAAAAACATTTTTAAATTAAGGGTTTTGTGCAAGAGGATTAGTAGGTAATGATACAGAATTCATAAAATGTGGTCACTAAATGATAACAAGAGGAGAAATTTTACATCAGCGGATAACTCCAAATGACATTACCCTCAGGCACCACCCTTAGGACAAATTTTACAGCTGTGCAAAAATGCTGGAGAAGTGTGATTAGCATTCATTCAATCTTTTGCCCTTGAAATTAAGGATGTGATGAACTTTGTTGCCTCAGGGAGCTTTTAGCTTACTGTTCTAACATTCTTTAGACCTGACTGAATTATCCAGCACTATGCACATGATTTGATGTCACTGTTATTTGTAAATTTGTTAATTGCAGTATGGGTAAGCTGGTAAATGGGTTCAGAGTTCAACTCATTTAATTTGTTTGTTTGAAGTGAGAACGAAAGACTGGACTTCAGAAAGAAATACATTATAGTGTTGTCTTGCAATGATATTGATTGTAGTCCAACTTAAATTCTATCACACATATGTGGGACAGATGCGTGGACTGAAGACAAATTGTTTTTAATTTTTGTTTTATTTGACTGAACAAAACTTTGTCAGTGTAACAGAAGGTCTTTTTTTTAATATCAAACAGCTATTTTAAGCAAAAACAAAAGAAATACTGCCGGGTGTGGTTTTTTTTTTTTTTTTTTTTTTTTTTTTTAATGGACATCTTGTCACACCGACATCATTTGCACAGAAATATTCTGAAATTGCTGCTTTCACACACAATCATCTCAAGGGTTTTCAAGTGATTGTCTGGTTGAAAATGCTTGTTAAGGTCAAAGGAGAATGGAGAAACTGGAGAGTGATGATAGAAAGACAACAGTAGCTACCTCAAACAACCACTGGCTCTGACCATGTTATGCAGAGTACCATCCATCTCTGTACACATGTCAAACTTTGAAGATGGCCTGCAGCAGATGGAGATCATACTGAGTGGCTCTCCTGTCAGCTAAGAGCAGAGGCCACAATTTGCACTGACTCACCAAAATTTGACAATAGAAAGTGGAAAAACATTGTTTGGTCTGGGTCTTGATTTCAGCCATGACCTTCACATTGCCGGGTCAGTATTTGGTATAAACAACATGAAAGCATAGATCCATTCTGCCTTGATCAACGGTACAGGCTGCTGCTGCTGGTGATGTAATGGTGCAGGGGATATTCTCTCAACACAGTTTTGGCCCCTTACAAGTAGTACCAGCTGAGTTGGTACATCGTTTACAGTAAATGTGACAGCCTACGTGAATATTATTGCTGACCATGTCCGTCTCTTTATGACTACACTGCAACCACCTTCTGATGGCAACTTCAACCAGGATAATGCACCATGTCACAAAGCTCAAATCACCTCAGATTGGTTTCTTGAGGGTGACAATGAATTCACTGCACTCCCAAATGTTTCCACAGTTTCCAGATCTCAGTCCAACAGAGCACCTTTGGGATATGGTGAAACAGGAAATTCTCATCATGGATGTGACAAATCTGCAACATCTGGTGATGCCACCATGTTGATAAAAATCTCTGAGGAATACATCTTACACCTTGTTGAATCTATGGCATACCTAATAATATGGCTGGTGGGTGTAGTTCATAACATTCATGCATATTTGGAAGATCATTTAAACAAAATGAGAGTCTCAGCTGAATTCTGTGTTTTTGTTTGTTTTCTCTTGCTGTTGGTTTTTCTTCAATCCATCTTTAATACAATTTTGCCCTGCTTGATTTTATTTTCACTGGGCAAATATTTGTGGCGAGTGCTGCAAGTCTCTAGCATTATTGATAACCAGACAGGAAACACTGTAAGCAGCAGCGCTGTTGATGGTTTATTTTAAGGATTTGGTTGCATTGTGAACAGATCAATCTGAGATTAACAAGATTTGACAAAGCTCACGGCCTAAAAAAGCACACCCTCTCGAAAAAGCGCTTGCTGTGTCCCCAGAGGGCACTTTGATTCCCTCTGTCCTCCTGCCAGCTCACTTCATGCCTCGCTCTGCTCTCATTGATGTGAAAATCGGCGTACAGATACAGGAATATCAATGTCGATGCACGCGGCTGTTTATTCGCTCCACACACCTGCTCATTTGTGTGTTTCTGTGTGTTAAGCGTGTGTGTTTCATTTTATTTTAAACCTTTATCCATCCTCGTCTGTTGAACCTCCTGTGGAGTCGGGACACATCACATAGATGAAAGGAGCTGAGTTTTCTTTCTTTTTTTTTCCCCTTTTTTTTTTTTTTTTTTTTTTTTACGTACACAGCACATTTACATTCTAGGAGCGTATTATTGTGCTGTGACTTAGTTTTAGAAGACTAATTGAGAGCAAATGAATATGAGGTCTGTTTGCATGTGTGCGAGAGACTAATAAACCTGCATGGTGAAACAAGTCTGAGGTGTGAATCCTCCGTTTGTTTGTGGCTTTCACTGTTTGACATCTTTTCACGAAAGATAAAAAACTGGACATTAATGCAGTCCATTAAAATACTTTTTCACGAGATTTGAAATTCATGGCACCCAGCATTTATTGTTCTTACTTCACCCCATCCTTCACTGTTTTGATACAGTTTTATGTCATGACAAACACCTCTTTGCTTGATGAAGATGTCTCAGGAAATCAACAGTCTCACAAAAGACAGATCAAGCCCCCAGAGAAATATGTGGGTGACTGTGTGGGATTGTTGTTACGGTGCTCTCGCGCTCCCAATCTCATCTTGCACGGCCTCATTTTTTTGCTGTTGAGCATTAGAGATTTACCATAAACCAACCAAGACAACCATAAAAGGAGTCTGAAATCACTTTATGATCCTGAGTGGCCCCAGCTCATGAGAAACCAAAGCCTCTGTATCCATGACAACACAAAGATGGGATCCACTCCTGGCCATTGACTCCTCTCAGTCAGCGCTGAGTGCTGAGGGAGGAAGTAGAGATAAGGATTCAATTTAATTTGCTCCGAACGGCTGCCTGCCCTCATGTAAATGGAATAAGTAGGTTACAGTGAGCCACACAGAAGGAAAACACCAAAAAGAGGTGGGGGTCTCCTTTGTCCTCCAGAGACATGATGATAACTCCTCTTTTTTTTTCCTTTCTTTCTTTTTTGCATTGTAAATGTTATCATTTCAAGAAGTATCTTTTTAAGTGAAACTTTCTCCTCCAAATAATTTTCTGTTGGTCCCTTTTCAGCTTATATCTGTATTTACCTGTACCTGAAATCTCAGGGCTCACAGTAGGTACAGCGGACTACAACACCTGACTTTTCAGACCTTTGGCAGGTTAAAAATGGGTAGCTGGATCTAGTGGAACCCACACATGCTGTACAACTCCCCCTGAACACCTGTAGAGTTGTAGGCTGTAGCTTTATAGCAGTTCCCAACTGTTACCTAAGGAGAAGAGAGCGGCTGTGTTCATTGTGGAATTTCTATCGCAGTCGTGTTGACCCATCTCTGCTGGAATCAATAGCCATTTTCATCTGCGTCTTGCCAGTCAGACAGAAATAACCTCCAATACACACTTCTTTTCTGCTGTTGCACACTGTCTAAATAAAGATGCTTTTCTATCTCAAAATATGTTTTGGTGTAGATGTAAGAAATGTAGTTTACAAGGATTCATTTTGAAAGTAGCACTTTCTTTGTTTTGGCAAGCTTCACTGAAATTGTTTGAAGAAACTTTTTTTCTTCATAAAGAAGTGGTGTTCCCAAGCACCTCTAGTATCTGCTGACTTTGATCCGAAGATCCAGCTATGTACCCTGGGCTCAGTGTGTCAGATGATCCTCTTCTGTTTTCATTTAGCCAAGCTGGATTTGGGTACACAGGTGGCTTTTACAGAACTTTAGAGCTGTTAAATGAATAAACACAGCTGCATTTTTCATGAATATTTACCCGTCTCCTCTGTGAAATGCTTAACAGTAGCAGGGATTTAAAACCCAAGAGATTATATTTAATAGACAAATGTTTGCTTCTTCATTGCCATAAATGTTTATTGCGCAATTTAGAAATTTGATGTCAAGCTGCTTAATTAGATGCATGTTGAACATTTCCATTAAAAAAGAAAAAAAATCAGGAATGATCAAATTACTTAAAAACCTTTGGTTACTCTTCAGGAAAATTCCAATTGCTTCACCTGAACTTTCAATCTCAGGGAAAGCAGGGCATTTTGCAGGTGAAGGCAGCACTCACCAGTCTCTTTATTTGCAGGTGGAAGAGGTGGTGGACGTTGGGACATTTGCTGAAGAGGACATCCACATACCCAGCATCTATGTCCACAGGGTGGTTCAGGGAGGTGACTATGAGAAAAGGATTGAGGTACAAAATGAGTGCCATAAGAGCTCACGAGTGGAAATGAAATACATGAAATCCACATGTTGTACTCAGCCTATTATAGTGGCTGCATTTCTATAGATCAGGTTGACTAAAATAAACCTCCCTAAAATAAAAAGCAGTGTAACAGGGTTTTTACCATAAACAAACAGTGCTTTTTTTTCTATTTCATTTTTCATATTTCATTGTTGTTAGCAGAAATCAGAAATGGTCTTGAATGATGCTGGACCTGTCATCAGTCTCTTTATGATTCCAGAAACGCACAGTGAAAAAAAGCCAAGAAGAGAAGCCCAAACCAAAGAAAGATTCGGACATTGTTCGGGAAAGGATCATTCGCAGGGCTGCTCTGGAGTTTGAGGACGGGATGTACGGTATCCTTTGACAAATATTTAGGCCATAAACAAATCAGAAAATCATGTATATGTCCTTACTGATTGTTTTCTCTTTTGAATTAACACAAGTGTAACCAGAGCAAGCAATGGTCGACAGCAACAGAGAAAGAGTTGCACCTTGGCTTTGTTTTTTATCAGCATGCACAATAAATAGTTATGTTATTTGTACCAGTTAATTGCAGAGGAAAATTATGCTTACATTTCTTATTTCTTGAGCTTATCAAACATGTTATATTAATAGCATTTTCACTTCCCCGCTAAAGGCTGGTCTGTGATTAACCTCAGTGATTTACCATTTATTTTTTGGGAAGCTCATTCACATTCCCTTGCAATCCAGCATGACACGTTTGGTATCACTACTGACTACACAGGCCTGAGGTTGTTAAAGAGGCAGCTGTAACATGTATGATTATTCTGAAAAAGCAGAATTCAGTTTTATGTTTGTATTTGCATCTTTTTAAGTACAATACTTGACTTTCATATCGTGAATACAAATGAAATGGTTACGGTTTTTTAACTAAAAGACAATCAGCCAACCTCGGTATTGGTATCCCCATGCTGGCCAGCAACTTTATAAAACCAGACATTACTGTTCATCTCCAAAGTGAAAATGGAATTTTGGGACTGGTAAGTCATCTGCAGTCTTTTCTTTATCATTTTCCTTTGACTTAACAAGCTAAAAAGAAGCATCGATTGTCATTTTGACAGAAGTTTTTTTTTTTTTTTATGTTTTTCAAACCAAATTATGCTCTCAATATGTGGCAAGATGAATAGCCATTCATTGGAACAGTATCATTGGAAGCTGCAGCCCTCATTTGAAATGTGCTAGGTTTATTATATAACAGTTGGTGACAGCTTGACACTTTTTCTTTCTTTCTCACAATCATTACTTGCTGGCTGGGCCTTTTAACAAAGACTGCTCCAGCTGCTGTGGAATGACTTTCCAGTCACTAGTGGTGGCAGGAGAATGCATGTGCCTAAGCTAATTCTTTATTTGTCAAAGTTTCTTTTAATTAAATGTCCTAGATTCAGAGAGGTGCTGATCTTACCTCTCCTGCCATCCACAAGGATTGCTCACTTTGTTGGAAGCAGAGAAAATCAATGCTTCATCTAATCAGAGAAATGTGGTTGTGTCTGTATCTCCTCTAAAAGATCTTGGCTGGTCAGGCGGAGTGATGTATGTGAGCATATGTGTGGTTGCCCACCTGTGTGTGGACTCATGTTTACTTTCCTTTTGTGTTTAGGGGCCATACCCTACTGAGGATCAAGTAGATGCAGATCTGATCAATGCTGGTGAGACTATCCGCATCACAATGTATTTTTTTTTTACCCACAATGGATGTATTTTTATCAATAGAAAATAAAGACATGTAGCTATTGGTCTTACAAAGTATTTTTCCCATATGTAATGATGAAATACTTTAGATTTTACTTGCATACTTATTCATTCAACAAATTTTAAAACTTCTTATATACTGTATAATAGAAAAAGTTTTAAGATGTGTTTTGATCCTGAAAAAATGACCTTAGCATTATTAAACCTCTTTTTAGTTGATGGAATCAGAAATGTCCAGTGCATACTTTTACAGTTTTGAGAAAGGCTGTCATCTCTTCTGCTCCTTTACCCGAAATTAGTCAGTTCCCAAGTTCCAGCATCATCTCCTTCCCCACTGCAGATTCATGATTCACTCCTGAATATACTTTCATCCAATCATCACACTGTTCAAACCTACTTCCCGTCAACCCTTGTAACCTTGCTTCTTGTGTTTGGTTGTACTTATAGTTTACATTTGGTTTTTGTGTTTGTTAACTCCTTTTCCTTGATCTACCTCTATGTTTCCCTTAACGACCTTCCCATTTTGTCTTGTTCCAAATTTTAGAAACAGCTGAATGGCAACAGTCAACATCTTTTGTCACATCTCATGTTTAAAAGCGTTCAAAAGGGAGTTTTATAATCCTCGCCATTGTTTCAGCTTGCAGCTTTCTCACAGCAGCCACTTTTCCTGTCAATTAGCCAGGTGCAACTGCTTGTTAAAGTCTTTAAGCACTCTCTTTTAACTACAGACTAATTTGCATATTTTGATTTGTGAACGTGTTTGTTTTTGAACTGCACATTTCAAAGTAGCTTCTACATTTTTTTGGTCGACTAAATATGGGGGAAAAATTGCAGCAGTTTTGTTTAATATTTTAAGATGTGCTACAGGGAGCCAAAATATCAAGCTGAGAAATTCTATTTTTGTGTTTTATACCTGTGTTGTTTATTTTTAACAAGCTGAAACAACCAATTCAACATCCTCCACAAGTGGGGATCTCATAATGGTTGCCACCGGTTGTACATGTGTTAAATATACTGCTATTATAAATTAATGCCAGTACTTTGTGTTCCTGTTCTGCAGGGAAGGAGACTGTCACTGTGCTCCCTGGGGCTGCATATTTCTCCAGTGATGAGTCATTTGCCATGATCCGAGGGTAAGGCCATACACATAAGCTCTGAAAAGTTATTTGTCATAGGGAAGTTAGATATGCCTGACATTTAAGGGAGTTACAGTAAGTAGGTCCCTTGAAAAGCATTTTTGTAATACCATAAGTCACACCACAAATTGCTGTTTATGCATTTAACAATAAAGTAAGCACACAGTTCCCCTTAATCCACATTTTTCTCCTGCACCAATCGTCCTCCTCCTCTTGTCATTAAGGACAAACTAGGATGTGCAACACCAAATACTAACAAATGGCAACTGTCATCAGCACTTGACAACAGCCTAGTCAATATACCCAAGGTCTGTGGTTTTTATTGATTTGCTTTCTGACTGATACTGCCCACCCCTGCTCCCTGCAGCATCAGTTTTGTTAGTCCACCCAGCAGAAATTCAATAGTGGTCATAAATAGTGCTGTCCAGCCACACCGGCGAGGACTAAATGGAACCATGCTGAATTTCTGGGCAAGTGTATTTGCCGCTGTGCTAACACAATTCATATTTCTGAGATGCTGGGGAAGGATTAGTCGGTGCATGATAGATTAACTGTATAACCTGTAATATCACACATTTACAAATCATCATTTATTCGTCAGTGTTTTTGCCTAAAAACTTTTGGATTATCAGCTTTGCACCTCTCGTATCAAAATTAAAATGATGATTAACGTTAAAGTTGTCACTTGTTATTAGTTACCCAGAGTCTTTGCAGGTGTACTGTGTGACTTGTCATAGAAAGGGAACCATGTACCAGCACTGCGCTTCTTGTGCATTTTATTTCTGATGAATGGAGTTCATAAATTTAACTGTTCTGAAGTTGACAGCTGTCCTCTTCTGTTGTATCATTCTCTTAAGGGGTCACATCAACCTGACAATGCTGGGAGCCATGCAGGTGTCAAAATATGGAGATCTAGCCAACTGGATGATCCCAGTAAGTTAGGTTTTGATTGTACATATCTATTATTTACTAAAAATAATAGATGGCTCTTGGGGTTCTGATCTTGATTTGTGTCTTTGCGTGATACGTTCACAGTTTAATACTTTTCTTTTTATATTAGGCTATAAGTTGCACAGCTCATAATTTTTTACAAAGGAACTTCTAACAGTGTTTAGCCATTAGCTGTTGCCATTTCCTTAATGGTATAAAAAATACACAAGGACTGACAAATAATCCCAAAGAAGTATGAAAGTGAGCAAACTTCCTCTTCCTTGTTCTCTTTGAGCTGCAGCTAAGTCTATTTGCTTCAGTGGGTCTGCGCTAAAGCACATAAACAGATAGTGGGGAGGCCACTGGACACAGAATAAAGTAACTTCAGCTGCACTCATACAAATTTGGTCATAAGACCCCTAACCCTATAGATAAGTTTTTGGTTGTTCTGCTGTAGAACTACTGGTCACATCAAGGTTATATGTCTGTTGGCAAACAACCTAACACCTGCAAAACAATTAGAGAATACTTTTCTGTTTCTTTGCTAATTATTGTGATCACTGACCTCTATTTAAGAAAGACAGATTGAGTGCTAATTGTTCTTTATCCGATTTAACACAGGGTGTCTCTTTCTTGGCCTCAAATCTTTGCTGCCAATCCAACATCCACAATAAAGCCATTCATTCTATTAAGTACCTTATCCATATCATAATTATCATCATGGTTATCATTAAAATATTCAGGGTATATCACTTTTTTGCCCCAGTTTTTTTTTTTAATCTTATACAATATGTCCCAGTCACCTCTTCATATAATTCTTATTTTCATTTAACATTTTCCTATAATATATTTTTGTCCTTGCATTTATTATTTGTGTTCATAATGGCTAGATAATAGTCCAAAAATGATTAATATGATGTTTGTTTCTTTGTTTATTTATTAGATCCCCATTAGCGACTGATATTTTTCAGCCGCTACTCTTCCTGGGGTCAGCAACATCATCAACGTAATACATTCATTGGTTAAAATGTTCTTACGTGTTTAAAACAGCAAGTTATGTTTGCCTGAAAATCTTCTTAAACAGTTTGAAGAAAGCTTTTGATGATCAATTATTTGCGCATTAATTGGCCATTGTCATATTTCTATTCATAACATCTGTTTGTCTGATCACTTTTTATTCATCTGCAGATATTCCAAGCTCACCTTACTAAGATATCAGGAGTTGTTAATGATCGTGGTAAAATATTTAGGACATTTTTTGCCAGTTTACTCTTAATAGCATGCCGTATTTTAAACATGGTGGTTGTCTAAATTTCTCCAAAAGAAGAGTGTTTAGTGAAATGTTTTCACAGCTTTTGTTGTTAATAAAAGTAAGGAGCTGTTTTTGAGCATTACAGTATTGCAGTATATATGGTCTACATTATTACTTGATATTCCATCAGGCCAGCTGGTCTTAAAACCACAGGGGCCCAAGTCCTACTTACTGATTACGAAGGTCAAGAGCCTATTAAAAGCTTATCCACAGTGTAGGTGGGCTAAAGCAGAAAACTGGATCCCAGGGTGCTTACTCTCAAGTGTCCATAGGACGTTGTTCCAGCCAGTGCATAGTCTTCAAGTTTTATCTCTAAGCAACCACATAGAAACAGCCCCTAAATTGTTTAAGATATGTTAGTTTGACCTTTTAGGATGAAACATTTGCAAGTAAACATTTATATGACACATGGCAGCTTTGTGCAAAAGGATTTAATGATTTTTACTTCTCCATTTGTTCTTGCTTTTCAATAACAGTTGCTGTTAAAACATTTCTTAGTTAAGCATATTATAGATATATTGAAGCCCCGCTGTGGAGCTGTTCAGAGGAGTTTATTTCATTTGGTGGTTGATTTGTTGGACAGTTTGAACAGCAAAATACTAAAGTATTGTTGGCTCACACACCTCAGTTCTTCCCTCTGCTTTAGGCTTTAGTCTTCATTATCCTGCCTTTTGAAAGGTTGGATGAAGAGAATTACATTTCCCACCGTCTATGATAATGAAAATTATTCACTATCTAAAGATGGGTGCATAGCGTGAAATTAGAAACGTTTTACGTAGGAGTTGGAGATGCAGTACACTCAGCTTGATCATGTTGATTTTAAATGCTTTTAATATGCAAAATGTAGATGAACATTTTCCAGTTGAGAGCTATGAAATGCTTTTACATCTTAACTCTCCTTAAACATGAAAAAACAATAGATGGGGGAAAAAAGAGAGGGAGTAGAAAGGGTGACATTTGGGATTCAGTATCCTATTTCACTATTTAGCTGCTTGAGCTTTATCGGGTTGACCCACAAATAAAGGTCTTGCACTCATTAGTTAACAAATGTAGACATGGTCATATGCACACACATTTATTCTAAGTCATAGGAAACTGAATATGCTCTAGTTTTACATGCACAAAAATGCATTTTATCTTCTTGTATAACAAAAATCTGAAAATGGATGGAAGATTTATATCCAATCAAAACAAATGTTTTAATGGAATATGCCAAATAATGGGCTGTGAATAATAGATGATGTTAAAGCATGTTGAAATGGGTTTGAGGAAGAGGAAATTAGAAAGTGAGCTAAAAAGATTATTGTATATTAAGATGCCAAATATAATGAAATGCAGAATATTTAGTATACTTTAACTGAAGGACAAGTATATCTGTTTGTGTCCAATTAAGAACTGGCTGGTGAACGTCTTTTTTTTTATATATTAAGATGGGTCGCTGTGCTGCTATTGAATCTGTGTGTGATCTAGGAAAATTATTTTTCATTGTCCTCTGTATTGTATTGGAGATTTTGTCATCTGATAGCTGTCACACTGAGAGAAACATTTTTTGAAAAACACACATTTGATTTAGCAGCTTATGGAATTCATTGGCGCCTAGAACAGTGTGGTTCCCAACCTATTTCCCCTGAGGGAACTACTTTATGCAACTACCAAAAATCTGTGGACCCCCTCCCCGCCTTTTGCTGAATCAATGTTTGGTTTTATGCTTTCATTTGTTCTCACCATAAATGATGGATTCTGACTTATTCCTTTCCTTCTTTTGATAAAACTATGATGTAACCAAACCAAATTTATATATACGAGTACTACCCAAAAAATTAGAATATTCTATTAGAATAGAATTAGAAATTAGAAAAAGTTAATTTATTTCTGTAATTCAACTTAAAAGGTGCAATTTACGTATTGTATAGACAAATAATATGCAAATCAATATATTTCAAGCTTTTATTTGTGTGGATGTTGCTGATTAGGACTTGCAGCTTAAGAAAACCTCAAATTCAAAAACTCAAAAAATTTGGATATTGCATGAAATCAATTATAAAAGGATTTTAAAAGCAAAAAAGTCAGGCCTCCTACAATAAAATCTTGCATCTGTACTTAATACTTGGTTTGGGCCCTTTTGCCTGAATGACTGCCTTAACCCGGTGTGGCATGGATGCTACCAGCTTCTGGCATATCTCAGCTGTTATGGAAGACAATCATGCTTCCATCACAGCCTTGAGCTCTTCTTTATTGTTTGATCTCTTCCCGTTCAGCTTTCTCTTGACAATGCCCCACATGTTTTCGATGGGGTTCAGGTCAGGTGAGTTTGCGGGCCAATCAAGCATGGTTGTTGAACCAAAATTTTGTAGTTTTGGGAGTGTGGGCAGGTGCCAAGTCCTGCTGGAAGATGAAGTCTGCATCCTCATACAGCTGGTCCACTGAAGCAAGCATGAAGTGCTCCAAAATGTCCTGGTAGACGGCTGCATTTATGCTGGACTTAATGAAGCACAGAGGACCAACATCAGCAGCTGACATGGACCCCCAGGTCATCACAGACTGGGAAACTTAACACTGACCATCTTCTCCAGGCTGCTATCAGCCCTCCGGCTTTTACACCGTTTTCTTCCACACTTCTTCCTTCCGCTTAACTGTCCATTATTGGCTTTAAGACAGCACTCTGAGAACTCCCAGCTTCTTTTGCTATCACTTTTTGTGTCTTTCCCACCTTGTGCAGGGAGTCGATGATGGTTTTCTGCACAACTGTCAGATCAGCAGTCTTCCTCATGACTGTGAATTCTTCTTAACCAAAACAGGGACTTTTTTAAAGGCTCAGGGCACTTATGCAGATGTTTTGGATTACTTACCTGATTAGAATGTGACAGTCTGAGCCTACAATACTGGAGCTTTTCACAGTATTCTGATTTTTTGAGTTTTTGAATTTGAGGTTTTCTTAAGCTGCAAGTCCTAATTGGCAACATCCAAACAAATAAAAGCTTGGAATATATTGATTTGCATATTATTTATTTATACATTATGTAAATTGCACCTTTGAAGTTAAATTACAGAAATACAAGAACCTTTCCCAGATATTCTAATGTTTTGGGTAGTATGTAAGTACGTACGTACGAAAATGCAAAAATGCATACATACAGTACATACATACATATATGCATACATATATATATATATATATATATATATATATATATATATATATATATAAACTTAAGCTGATACACCTTAACTTATCTCTTTGGACATGACTGGCTTTAAATAGTCAAAAGCAGGAATATTGGGGATTAGTATTGAATGGATAATGTTAAGGATGATTTAATCTTGAATCTATTTTCTACGTTCTTCCTTTTTTTCTTTGGAAAGTGCAGTAAACAGAAAAATATGCCAAAGTCTGTTCCTCAAAGTTGATTATTGTTAAACAAACACACTGTGTTTTGTCAACCCACATTATTGACCCTCACTCGAATCTCATTTTCCTTTGCTTATCATTTAGTCCCACTTCAAATGACTACAGTACTCACTTTTATTTAAAAAAATAAATAAAACAAACGAACAAAAAAACCCAAAACAACCTCATTACTCCAGATACACAGATAACACAGCTGGTAATATGTGCTGAAATACCAGTTGTTCATTTTGTTATAGCAACACGATGCACCCTGAGTGAATAATTGTGCTACTATGATTTGATTGGTCTGCCCTCATTTTTTTACCTCCACCATGTAATCACGGGTGTCTGTCTTTCTGTCCATCCATCTGTCTGTTAGCAAAATAACTCAAAGTACTGAACAGATTTGGATGAAATTTTCAGGGAATGTTGCTAATGGCACAAGGAAGAACTTTTGGGGGAGGTCTGTGCTCTGAACGCTTTTCTAGTTTTCGATTTATTTATTTGTTTTTTTTTGTTTGTTTGTTGAAGCAAGCTCTAGTAATGGTGAATAAGGGGTGTAAATTACATGTTTAATCAGGAGGCAATACTGTATTGATATATGGGATAACAATATGATACAGTATAAACAGATAACGAGTTCTGTCAAGATATGATTTCAATTGGATTTCATCCATACCCTAGAGATTGATATAAAACTACAGTTTGTCAAACGTACCCATTCACATCAATTCACAAAAAGCAACTAGAATATCAAAATGAAATTTTATTCCTGTGCTCATTAAGACCTTTAAATGACAATCTGTTCTTTAAATAAAAAGAGTCTTTGCCACATTCTATATGTTGAGCTTTAAAATTTTCACAAAACTGGAAAAAATGTTAACATTTAAAACGGATTTAGTGTAAGATAAGTGTTATAAGTTATAATAATCAAGACAGTCTGACATCACTGTAGTTGCATACCATACCTTTGAATTCTGGTATTATCTGCAAAGCAGACGTTTTGAAAAACTAAAGTCGGCATGAAAAGTAAATTAACTCTAAATTGGTGCTTTTTTTCTCATAAAATTATTGTAAAATTACCTGGACATGGATGCCAGGTCTTAAGTAAAAGGCAGGCATTTTTAAATCTTTATTTTTGTGTTTTACAGAATTTTTGTGTCTGTAATTATGATTTTACTTGAAATTAAATATCATTTTTATAGTAAATTGAACCTTATTACTTTCTTTCACAATAGCAAAAGTTATGTTTTTCAGTTTGAATTGTCTTCTTGTCATTTCCATCTCTCTGATTCTTGTCATTAGTTGTCTGGGTAACAGAGGCTTGTCGCAGTCTGTCGCTATGCTATTAAATAGAGAGCCATTAGAATCAGACGAAAGAGACTGTCAGAAAATCGGAGGGGGAGAGAAAGGAAGCCAGTTGGTAAGTGGGAACTCTTGGATTGTGAAGGGGGTCATTTTCTGTGGTATTTCTGCCACTGACTGAAAAGTCAACACTTGCACAAGAAATGAGAAAATTGTGTTATGCTGTCATGGCAACACAAATAATGCAAGCAACCCTTGAAACTCAGTAAAAGATATACAGAATAAGTCAAAATATGCCTCCTATGCTGCCATTCTCCTATATTAGTGTCACAGCATATTTCTATACAGCATTCCCACCTATACCTCAGCTCTTGCCTTATGAATCTGAATAAACAGTTAACCACATTTTCATATACCAGCAGTGCTATGTGTGTAGGTAATCACAGTTAACATGCTTTGTGTTGCACAAAAACATTGTTTTCCCATGTTTGCTTTGATAAATGCCCAATGGAGTAATATCTTTGTTTTATGCCAGTGGCATCTTCCAGTGGAAAGTGGTTTTGAGTGGGACTGACTGAGTTGTCTCTGCTTTCACATGTTGTGATAGGTGTCATTTCAGTAAACCTTCAGCTTAAGAAGTCTCGTGTTACTGCTAATACTGGCTCTCATAGTTCCCTACAGTACATAAGGCTGGGCACAAGTTAATGCATTATTGATTTAATGCACTATGTATTATTATCCAGTTAATGCATTTGTTAATTTATGCCATTAATTATTTTATTGTGTGTTAATTTCAGTTTAGCCCTGATTTACTAAGATCTCAAATAAAGGGCTCAAAGTTGTTTGCGGCGCAAATAGTTTGCACTCAGTGTGTGTTCATCATTTGCGGGAAATCAACCAAGCTTGCTCTCACAATTGGTAACAGACACAAACGATAGTATTTATGAGGAGTTGGTATGCACTATTGCGTTGCCATGGAAAGTTCAGGAGACCAAGAAAGTTGTAAATGCAAAATGAAATTTAACCTGATGGAGATAGACAAATGAGTGAGGAGACAAAAAATAGTATCTAAAATACGTATAATTCATATAAAGCTAAAAAAAAAAAAAAAAAAAAAGCACCTGGAGAAAAAAGACCTCCACTAAGGAGCTCGTTCCCCCCAAGACCACCACCCTCCATCATTTTAGTTTTGAATAGTGAGCGGAGATCTCCAGCAGTCTGCTCCCCATGTGGCCCTATCTCATTATGCAAAAGAATCCTTTGAAAAATTCCAGGATCCAAACAGGAAACTGGGATCAACACCAAAACTGAATCATTTCCTCCTTGTACCATTATCAATATTCCCTGAAAATTTCATCCAAATCTGTTTAGCACTTGAGTTATTTTGCTAATGACCAGACAGACGGACAAACTTCAGTCACTGCATTACATTCTTGGCGGAGGTAATAAAAATAATACAACAGGTATTCATGCAATGCCTCAGAAGAGGCCAGTTTATGAAGTTGCTTTTATAAAAGATGAAACTGTCTGTAGTTTTGAAGATGGTCTAACATTTATTCCACAAAAGGTGGCATGTCTGCAGTCCTGCAGCATTGGGTCGTTGCCCCTCATACAAAAGCTGCAGCTATACTTGTGTATAAAACTGTGTCAATAAATACCTGCTTTTCAGACACTTGGGCACAAAAACAGCCACCACAATCCGTTTCACATTTGATAAATCACATGGCGTGTGCAAATTTAGCTAATTTATTTGCATGTTCTCCTTCCACTATTTTGTGCTTTCTGGCAGAAACACCTATATTTTATATTCATCTAAGGCAGACGTGCTAAATGGATTGTGGGTATTATTTTGCCCGTTTAATGGGTGCAATCCTCATTGCGCCCTGTTAGTAAATCAACAGCAACAAGTTTTTCAGGTTGCAGTCAAATTTAGGGCATTTTTAACAGGCACAAGCCTTTGGAAAAAAAAAGGAAGCCCTGATTTATTTAAAGTTTTGCTCAGTGATTTTGAACACACACAGATAAACCACATGTAGAAGCATTTCCAACAGTAGTCACAAACATTTCATGTAATCAATCATGACTAAAGATCTTAATCATTGGCCTGCACTAATTTATATCATGATTATTTCTTTTGATAAATGATAGCAACTGGGCCCATCCCTCTTTACAGAGCCAGTAGGGTGTCAGGGTGCACTTCATAGAGATGACACATTCACCTCTATTCTGTTTGCATTGTTTCGATTGTGTTGAGGGTTGAGATGCCTTGATTCAATTATCTTGAGTTTTCTAGGTGAATATGAAATGTAATTGTGAATACCAAGTTAAATCTTCTAAAATGGTGAGACAGTTTAGCTTAGTGAGTTGCACCTTAAAGAATGATAAACTGCAAGTGACGGCTTCTCTGTATCTTCTTTTTGCTTGAATGTAAAAGAGGAAGAAGCATAATTCCAGCACTGAAAGAAGAGTCTTTGAAAATTTCACACTTAACCCATTTTACATTCTTTGAGGAGAATTGGGTTTTCTTTAAATAAAAAAGGGACATGCAACATTGAAATTGTGCTATCTAAACAACATGCACAAAAATGTCCGCAGGACTTTAGCTGTCCAGCCCAATACTAGTTTTCACATCACAGAGGGGCTTTTACAGCACGTTTTCATTCTTAATGCATATTTCTGCTAATAAAAGGTATTCAGAAAGACGCTTTTGAGGGTTCTGTGGTGCTAAGATTACAGCAGGCAAATGGACACAGTCAGAGCAACAAGGAAATTAAAAAACCTGTGGAGCTCCATTGAGACCAGCAAGGTCAACATCATCAAAGCTTTGTTAATTAAATGACAGAATTACCCCACTGTTTTGTAACAACTTTGGCAGAGGATAGTTATGAAAATATTTTGGTTCAGACTGGGTGCCCTCATACATGACTGTAAGTCAGATGACATGGCATCCTTCATATCCTGCATGATTGGCCACAGTACTAATCCCAAAATTTGAATGCCATCTCTTGGTCATGCTGCACAGCTAAGAGGTAAATTACAGTGTTGTTTCCACATCAAGCCAGAAATGAATAACTAACCCAAATTTATGGCCTTAATGACCCCAAATAAGATTTATATTTTTGAGCAGGATGTTATTGATTCTCATCTCACACTAGCATGTCATTTGCTAAATGTGTGCTTTGCCACACATACTGTATACTGAGTTTTGTTGGATGGTGCAGCTTGGGTCAAAGCTCCCTTCAGTAACAACATGCAAAGTTATTAATAGAGGCAAGCAAAATGCCAATCCTCATAATATAAGTCACGACAATGTTGAGTATGCAGCAGAGCCCCGACCTGCCTGCAAGTGTTGGCAATTATTTGATTCCAGGTCAGTATGCCAGCATTATTGATACATGTGCTATGCTCACATTCACACACATGTAATCAAGTGCAGACACAAGCTGACCACTAGATCATATATCCCTGACTGCTTTTACAGCTGTCCAGCTGCACCCAGTGGCTGCATGGTTTTATTGCACGTTTTCATTCATATAAATATTGATACTCTGGAGTCATTTTTATTTTCATAAGGAAGAAAAGTAAAGGGTGGTCTCAGTAGAAGATCACCTGATTGCATTCACATCATAAAAGCATCATAACATCATTAAAGCATGATCATGTAACGTCTTCAACCCGTCAAGAGTTGTATCAACATCTTTCTGCAATCATTGTCAGATTAGTATTGGAACAAGATTGTGATTATGTTCTCAAACACAGATGCTCTCTCTTTAATAACAGCCAAGGTGGAGTATATTAGGGGGTGTCCAGCTCAGACAACGGGTATAAATTCCAACTTGTTACCATCAAATCAAACTTTGTAAGTAGATCACCTAACCCTTTGACTGCCACTAAAAGCATCAACATTGAGCCCATAAAAGACGGGGCAGTTTACTTTCTGTGAATCGGCTTATTCTGCTTTGTGATAGATAAAATCCCTGAAGGCGAAAAACAATGCAAGACTGCTTGAAGTAGAAAAGTTCAAAGGTAAACCTACGGTTTTTGAAACCTGTATTTTGTTGTTTTCAATTTATGATGTCAGTAAGCTCTTGTGGCCATTAATTTTTACTTTGCATTCTTGAAGGTAATGCATGGAAGTACTGTAGACTGTATGAACGTCACATGCTTTTCCCCAGTTTTCCAGACTCACCTCCTCTCACAACAACCTCCTTTTTTTGCGCTCAGTTGATATCTTCTCTACCCAGCTGGCCTCCCCAGAGGCAGACAGTATCCTTATGATGCACCACATTTGGCATATATATCCTCTGGTTATTGAGCAGAGAGCAAAACAGGCTCTTCACATGATTGATGAGGAAATGGGATTTTAATTCAGTTACTGAGCCGTCACCCTGTGGCCATATCTGCATGTCAGCCTTCCTTATTTGGAAATCAGCTTTGCTGGGAACAATGTCGGACTTGCAGACAGTTTTTCACCGGGCTAGCAATTGTATTGTGGTGATGATCTTGTAGATCGCTTTTTCTTTGCAAATATACTTTTAATGTCTCTTTTTTAAAAGTTAGAAAAATATATATTCCTTCAATCTTTTTTGTGATTGGAAACAAGATGAATAAACACATTCATTTATTTTGTTTACTCCTGGAAATTTGACCTGAAGGTTTTGTGCTTCGGTTTCTACACAGGAGCATAGAAATACATACACTGGTAAAAAGGAAGAAAATGAGCCGTACTTCTTGCTTCAACGCAGAATTCTCTGCACTGCTCATATATTTTGTCACAATTGTCATGTTTTATGCTTGAAATAAGATGCAGTAGTCCCTGAATATTGTGGATTAAATGTGTGCCACATTTCTTTTTCCAAGACTTAGTCCTTTTTGTGAGCAACAAAAGACGGTGAAATCACCAGAAGACTGAAATCCTTGTGCTTCATTTGAATGCGTACGTTATTACATTTTGTGATTTAAATATATACAAGCATTATGCCAAGACGTTTGAGTTTTGATTGCCTTACACTGCACCTGAAGGTTTAAAACTTACAGGAAAAGAACGCTTCCCTTTACCCCAGAGCTGAAGTTTAATGGTACTGATGTGATTGTGGTGGATGTAATTTTGTTTGCAGCACTTACAACATTAAACATTTTTCCAGGTGTTCATTTGCCTTTTCTCTTTTTTTTGGGCCATTCTAATCCATTGTGATAGATTTAGGAATATTTTTTATTTTGTGAGGTATGAGTCATTTTTGGTAAAAATGTTTTTACCATCATTGTTCGAAGAACATTGGTGGTGTTTCCACTGTAACCTTAACACATTTTTCTAATGCTATAGATCCATTCAAATCTCCTCCTCCTGTTCTCTATCTCACTGGTGCAGGGCTAAAATTAGGCTTTACTGAGCACAGAAGATGAGGATATGTCTGTGCATTGAAGATCCAAAGCCGCATTGTAATTTTATGTGTTTTTGATGGGAGGGGATTTGTCTTTGAGACATTTTCTTGAACAGCTACAAGAAAGAGAGAGGCACTGCTGTCGTTTTTCTTAAGCCCTCAAGTCACTGCTTTATTTCCTAATTTCTGTTTTCATATTTTGTAAGATTTTTTTTTTTATGGCTGTATTTATTCTTTTGTCTATAATGGATTGTGCTTGTTTTATCCCATTTTGAACCAGATAACTGAAACCAGTATGCATTTTTCACTCTCAATTTTAGGGTAAGATGGTGAAAGGAATGGGAGGAGCCATGGATTTGGTGGCTAGCGCTGGAACCAAGGTGGTTGTCACCATGGAGCACTCTGCTAAGGTGTGTACAGATAAGGACGTGACCATGTTTTACACGCTTCTAAATTATATTAAGTCATCCAAACGACTCATTCATTTCTTAGGAGTGAATCTAACCCAACTCAAAACTGAACTGGCAATTTCCTTTTCCCATAATGGGACATCAGGCTCGTTTATATCCACTTCCTCTTATAATGAGTGTGAGTGTTATGGCTGAATAAGAACAAGCATGTTAATGGATTGCTTAATGTCTTTTTACCAGAGATTGCTGGCTCACCCTGATGAGGTTCTACACAGGAAAAAAAAAAAATCCCCTGTTCATTTGTCTTTAGCTAATTTAGATACAGGCCTAGAATTTGACTTTGTGTTTTGGGAAGAGGCAATTAGTTGGACTCAAGCTCCAGCTCAAGATAAATAAACCCAAAGGGCTTCTGAAAATAGAAATAGGCAATCCAGCTGAATTGGTTTACTTTTTAGAAAGTCCATACTGGTGTGATGCAAGAGCAATGTAACATTCTGCATTCACAGAGGCATGCTTCTTTTTGCTAATGGGACTCTGGCACCCAGCTTTTGTCCAGATGGTGCAGCAGGTTAGCATAAATTTACTGTCCTGAAGGGGTGAATGAAAAATGATGTGCGCTTTTCAGGCCTCATTGGAGGCATTTTGTGTGTGTTTTGGTTTTCCTGAAATGTGATGGAAGGGGGGACTGAAACGCAGTCAAGTGAATGTTCTGTATACCCTTTAGGAAGAGTGTGCATATTCTCCCCCGTAAATAATAAACCTCCAGAGAAATAATTCTTTCAGGGATTCAGACAAAAGTGACTGACAGGCTGAAGTGGCCAAGCAAATACTAGGCCTTTGTTTTGATCAACTGTTTTTATCTTTCAGGGAGGAAAACACAAGATTTTGGATAAGTGCAGCCTGCCTTTGACAGGGAAACAGTGTGTGGACCGAATCATCACAGAAAAGGTGCCTTTTTATATAGATTTTTTTGTTTCCATAGATAATATATGCAAATATGCCTCAGTCAACCTAAATTTAGATGGAAATGTGTGCATGCATTCATGCATGAATGGATAAACTATTAGTCATAAGCTTGTACTGGTTGCTTGTGTTGGCCTACAAAAATTTTTGCACAAGTGGTTTACTTTGCATTATTGATACAAAAAAGGCATCTTGTGTATAAGAGTGGATACCTGTGGTACATGAAATATTCAGGTGACAACATCCAACAGCCCCACTCAGAAATGGATAAGCCGTGTTTGGGGTCAGACCATGTCAGCTCAACCTTCCTCGAAGCTCTTCCAACCAAGATTTGACGACTGGTTGTGCTGCAATGCAAGTGCTCTTGTGATTTTCATATGTTAAGTTAGATGCAAAGACCACATAAAAAAAAAAAAAAAAATATTTATATATCAGAGACACATGGCTGATATTTATGGTAAAGGTAGAGCAGATAAGTCAAACTTAGATTATACAAGATGTATGATTGACCAGTGTGCAGCACCTGGATGTCAATGACTGCAGTGCAGACAATGACAATGCAAAGTACGTGTTTTGTCGCACAGTAAGGTTTCCTGCCTTTCTGGGGACACTCTTTTGTTTCTTTTTTGTGGGGTGGGAAGTTCTGCTGTAACTTTTACACCAGTTCTCTAAAAACCTGGTTTTACTTTGACATTGTGGAATATTGCGCACAAATGAGGAATTAATAACCATCTAAGATTAGTATAAAACAGTGAGGAAAAGCTTTCAGAAAACAGCACAGCTAATCAATATGGTTTTGTTGAATTCTCTACATATGTTTTTAGCTCAGGGCTGTCTGTTCACCCTGAAGGTGTGAGTGACTGAAAATCAAGAAGGTGAATTTTGCAGTGCATGAGTTTGTTTTCCTTTTTGGTCACAGCCAGTCGGTTTCCTGATTATGCCAACAACAAGCAGAGCATACAGAGACCACAAACCTATTAAACACAAGTCACACACATTAGATCTTTATCTCTCAACTGCATCTCCTTCATACACGTATATTCGAGAACAGTTTGGTATGATACAATACAGTAGCTTTAGTAGATGGAATTGCATTTAATGAGGGTAGTTATTGATTTTATGTTGTTAAAATGTTTTAATGCTTGGAGTTTCCCTTTAATTATGCATTTCTACGATAGTTTCAAGTCAGCCTCAAGGCCCTTCATGCAATGCTGACTCTTTTGCTGTGCTTGTAGTCTCAGTCCTGGGATTGTATGTTTGGACTCCAATAAAAAGTGAGGCTCACCCTGTAAGCTTAAGCATCTAAGGCGTTTGTCAAAGGTTTCTTTAGTGAACGATGGTTGTCCTGTATCTGGAGGAAGGCTGGAGTCATTTAAACTGATAACAAAGAGATGACTGGGTTCAGCTGGTGATGGATTGCTATGGTTTTCTGCTTTTTCTGTAATTCATTCTGGTGTATCTTATTCATGTATGTATTCTCCCTCATGAGGATACATCTCTGCTTGCAGATACTGATCTGTGCACTCAGATCACGTGCACATGTCTGGTTTTCAAGGTTTTACAGATTAATTAAACAATGCCCATGGGCTGGTAGATGAGTGTTGCTTTCCATTTTTCATTTGTAAAAACAGACCACAGGGTGAACTTATGCAAGGCAGAACATCTTAGTATGTAAACCCTCAGCTGAGGATGTAAGTTGATGAGAAGAAAACACAGATATTAACACTAACTGTAATAAAGTGTGTGTGTGGGAGGGGGGGGGGGGGTTGAGGCTCACAGACACTAGTGTAGCAAGGAAAGCTTGGTGCTAATGCATCTTGGTGTACTTTGGTTAGTTTCTTATTATCCTCTGCTGATTTCTGCCTTTAAAACTTGCTTACTGAAAACATGACCTATCAAGGGCCAAAATGGCATGTCCGTGTCTCCTCGCCCACCCCTACCCCACTCATTCCTTTCTGCTCAGCTAGCTTTTGTTGTTATCACACAAGATTTCTCAGCAAGCATATTTCTTTCAACATTTGTAAAGGTTAAAGCCCTTTCTACTGCCTTGCATACACTGGTACCATCTCCTCCTCTTCCTTTCAGCCTTTCTCATTTTAACTTCTACTGCAACCTCTCCTGCTCTTTATAAGTGTTGCCTTTATTGAACACATGCCCAGTCTTTCTACTCTCTTGAATTCTTATTGTAATTTATGACTTATTTTATCTTCTCCCTCTACCAACTCAGATTTGTCTTATTTCTTTGTCATTTTATTCTCATACACCCACATTCCCTTTTTTCAACTTTTGTCATCTGATTCTATGTCTCTGGTGCTTTGAATACTTTTGAGAATGTGTCAGCCTTCCATCCACAACAAACCAGCTTTGTTTGTCCCAAAGTATAAGAATTTTGATGGCAGTCTTTGATGATGCCAGTCTCTCATTGGAATCTGGGCAAAGAAAAATGAACTTTTCAAAAATTCTGACATGTGACTGTCACTTTGTGTTCCTTGAGGATCCTTGACAGCAGTGTTGAAAGGGCAACTTTTTTTTCACCTTCAGTAGCTTGCTGTTGTTATGTTTTAATCAGGGTATACGGTAGAAACAACATAATGAGAATTTGAATATACAGGCCTACCACAATGGCGCATGTTGATGATGAGAACGTCAGAATTTCTTAATTGAAGCTGCATCGCCGCCTCTACATGTGCAGCAGTGATAGGATACTCTGCTGTCAGACATCTGCTCTGCACATGAACGCAGCATGCAGAGTGTTGCGAGGGCGAGAGAGACGGGGCCTACAGGCAGGTAAACTTCGGGTATCCATCAAGCTTATTATGTGTGAAGTCCAGGGAGGAAACTGCAATCAGGTGTTTTCTGTATTGTTCAGAAAGACTTTGCACCTGTTGACAGGTATTTTGGTCCACTGTTCATGAGTGGACCATGGGAAAGGGAAAGGTACTCTAATGTGTCTGGGACAGCTTTGTTTGTTTGCTTGTGTCTTGTTTATTTACATAAAAGAAATAAGCTTGACAAATTGTTCTTCTTAGGCTTGGTGGACCATAAATACACTGTGGTCCAAATCGCTGTGCATGTAGGATTTCAGTTAATTAAACATTTGGGTTTTAGTTTTTCTCTGGAAGATTGTACTTCTGTTTTTTCTCCTGTCTGTTTAGATCACTGATTACAATCTCCAACAGGTTTTATAATTGCTTTCCCAGGAGAGCTTAATTGAAGGGAAAAGACTAAATGATTTAAGGAGGTTGTTTCACATTATTAAGCAAGTCCCAGTTTCCATGCAACCTGGGGAAAAGAAGGGGAAAAGATTTTATTTCTGCAAAATAAAATCTGAAAGTACATAGCTTTGAGAAAGGAATGAAAAAACTCTACATTTTACAAAATCTTGAGTACATTATCCTGTACTCCACAACATTGTATTGTACTGAAAAATTATACAGTTTCTGTCCACTTAAACAGAAGCTGAAATATTAATGTTTAAATTGCAAAGTAAAACGCAGTCGCAATGTATGTCAGAATTTTTTTTTCTTTTTTCAAAATTGTTCAGGCCTAGTGTTCAACAAGGCTGCAATATCGGCAAAGTGTTGATGGAGTGCTGTTTAATGGCTGTAATAATGGGGACTGAGATGGTAGGCCCCTTTAGGGTTCCTGAAAGTGTCAAAGTGGTCACTGGAAAATATGAGAAGTTTGAACTGAGAACTGTGTCTTCTGCATTAAAATAATTTTTATACAAGACAACATCCCATGCCGCAAAAAATATTTTGACTTTGCCTGTTATGGGTACAGAGTGAGAAAAGCTCATGGTGTGGCCGCCATCATCCCATGACCTCAACTCTTGACCTATGGCTAAACCACGCCATCAAACGCGATGAGCCAATCACAGTGCGCATTCTCTGCTTGAACGTCCATTGAAATGCATTGAAGTTAGACCATTATTGTTCCTTTTTATGTCTTTTATGTGTTTTTTTTTTTTTTTTTTGTTTAAAATGGACAAACGGTGTGCATGGGGTGCATGCAACTCCAACACTAGGTATCCTGTAAACCGCTGCCTTGAAATCTTATTTCGGAATGGTTTCGGTCCAAAAGAGGAAAATGTCTCTCCATGTAAACGTGGCTATTGGTTATTTTGTTTAATAGAATCCAGATTATATAACCTATTTGTTTGATTAGTTTGTTGTTGTTTTTTTATCCTTTTCATTTTCAGAGATTTAGGAGAAATGAAAAACGGCATGTGCAAATTTATGATTTCCTCTTCCTCTTTTTTTTTTTTTTTTTTTTTTTTTTTTTTTAGGATATTATATGATAGCAAACCAAGAAAAAAAAATCTTGAATTTACTTTCAAACTTCCTTGAACTTTAATTAAATAGTTTTTAAAAATCAAGAATTTGCTTTGGGGGAAATTTGCAATGTAGAGCAAGTTTTGTAATCACAAATAATTTCCTGTCAGTGTTATTTTCAGGATAATCTAACATATAATCTGGCATATGTTGAACATTGCTGTCTTTGTGGAATAATTTTTAGTGTGGATGTCGGGCAGAACTGTGCTGTGCTCCCATCCTTCTCCATGACAACAGGGAAGAGAAAAAACATCTATCCATAATTGTCAGAAAATGCTGATCAATAAAAGCGGCCACTTGTAAGAGCCTCTGCAGAAAGTTCGTCTGCATGTTGATGTCATATACAGTAATGGTTGATACAAATATGAAGTGGTGAGCACAGAGGAAAGAAAACCCTTCCATTACAATATCACTGGGGGGGTTAGCCTGGTTGTACAGTGGACATCCCATCAGTTAGTGCTTTATATGTGAAGTCATTTTATTCAACAACTCATTTTAAAATAAATGAATTTATAAATTCTACAGTTTTTGTTCTATATTAATCAACAAGATGTTTCATGAAAAAAGTATTAATTCGGTGATTATAAGAGGTAATTCCCAACAGAGGAAAATGAGGGTATTTAACCCACATACGAAATCATACCTTTAATGAGCCTGATATTACTTTAAATAAATTTATTCTCCAATGCTTTCCTTACATGATTAAAATTTCTGCTCTGAATCGTTTGCTAAGCAATAATACAAATGGAGACTTTTCTTCCTTCTCCCCTGCAGGCATACACATGCACAGACGCTTGCATACACAGTTTTTCACAAGCAGGGTGTCCTCGGCTCTCAATGGCCCAGAGGGGATGGGAAATCGGGTGTTGTCCGGAGTAGTTATGTTGTGATTTGAGACTCGGGCTGGTGGGAACCTGTTGTTGCTTTTTTGTGGTTGAATCATCTTATGTTTCCATTTCTCTGAGGTGCCCTTCTTACAAGTGTGTTTGCTTGAGGCAGCATTGTCATTAAAAGGATGAAGTATGTGTATCATATGTGCTGTGTGTAATCTGATCACTTCTTCGGTCCATGGGGTTTGTGATCCTCACAGAGGTACCCACTCCATATCTTCAGTAATTCAGTTCAGCAATTCTCTCCTGATTTGAAAATAAGAATAAAAAGAAAGCTGTCTATTCATACACAGATAAACCTGAATTATTCCTAAAAAAAATCCAGTTATGGCCTCAGGAAAATGTTACCTTCCTCATTTTCCCTAATGACAATAATACAGATGACAGTGTAATTGCAGCAATCAAGCTGAAATTCTTTTATAGTCTTGAGTTTTGTGAGAACACATCCCAAAACCTGCTTATTATAATTGATTGAATGCATTGTGAGGATAACCTTTTGTTTATTTGTTGGAGGGTAAAATGCTAATTTTATAACATTCATATTTTCTTGCTGAAAACATTTAGCCGACTGCATAATTGTCTTAGGTGCTGTACAATATTCTGCCTAGTTCTCACCAGACAACAGGTCATGTATTCTGCCAGCTTTTTAATGACCAACTCTGCATCATTCTGGTTAATGACGGTAGTGCTTTTGAAGACTACAAGTGTGAAAGGGACTCAACATTTTTATAACAAAAGTCTACTATGCAAATGGGCCCTATTTGTTTTTTTTTCCCCCCACTCAACATGAATATCAGAAATGAGGTCAACTGATGCGCCAACCCTTACCATTATGTGTCAAGGTCTCATAAATTTTCAAGTGGAGTCAAATTGTGAGTTTAACACTAACATTTGACAGCATCTACTACACCTGCACACAGTTTTTGCATTTTTATCAACCACTGCTGGCACATTTTGATAGATCTTTAATTCTTCTTAATCACTTGTGACAAATGTCACGGTTAGAGATCCATGTCAGTGTCTGTGTTATCCGTAGACCCTTGTTCCTTGTGACATTCCATCTGTCCTGCTATATTGGAGTGAGATATCTGCCTCCTGCCCTGTCACTGTGTGGCTCTAATGAGCTGAGAGTCCTGACAGGCTTTACTTGAATGTGGGTATGGCTTTTCCTGTCAGTCCCTGCTTAGAGAGGAATCAGGGCCCAGCAAGCCTCTCCTTCAAATATTTCTGCATTGTTTGGAATAAAATAAATAATGTCATTGCTTTCAGTTTGAATTGGCATAACATAAAATGAATGGAATAAACCACGTAATTTCTCCTGCCAAACTATTTCATTGTGATATACTGATACAGTATTCTTCCAACCCATATGGGCATTTGCAGTGCTTCAATTGGAAACCATTAAACTGCTCCAGTGTAATATGAGGAAATCTTGCACTTCAGGGTGTAAAAGTACTTGTATTAGCTGCTGACAGGTTCAGATTGATACTATCGATGTGTCTTTGTAGAAGAAGCCTGAGTTAGTTGTTGTAGGAAGTAGTAGTTGTCTATATGAGACATTTGTTCATGAGTAAACTGACACAGAATTGGATTACAGTTTGCTTTCCTGAAAACAGCAATTGGGATTTGGACCTTACCTTTCCAAACTATTGCAATAGAGAGTGTACATTTCTTTCTTGCATCAATAGCATTTGTTTTCTAATGAGGAACACAGTTGCTTGTTTTCATGGCCAGACATTATACTGTTCTCCTTCAAAACTGTACCATCACACTGAAAAAAGAATTATTACTTGTGGGTTTGCTTGTTTTACTTCACATTGTCCCTTTTAGTTGATTACTGTTTAACTGGCTGCAGTAATTATGCAATACAAATAATGATACTGCCGTTGCTCTTATTTAAATATTTGTGTTTTTAAACTGGAAATACTAACAGCAGTAGTGACCATCACACTAGAGAATATGACTGGTAAGGCGACTCTTGCATGGGTATGTAGAGCCTGTTGCTGGTTAAGTTAAGGAAATCTTTTTGTGCTTCAAATATTGTTCCACTATACTATCCACCTTATTCCTATACCCGATGAGCCCTTGCGTGAAATATGCGAGCAACGTCCGGTTCGACCGGAACCGGCATTTATTTACATGCTAGATGTTCACGCTACTCCACGTTTTACGAGCCTTGTAGGTAGACTACGTAGTAACATCAGCTGTCACAGCTCAGACAGGACAACGTCACATTCCCTCCACCTCCTGCAACAGAGGGGTGGGAGGAGGATGATGAAGATCTGGCCAAAAATAACAAAAAGCAGCCTTTAGCTCCTTCTTAGCTCTGTCACATCTGACTGTGAAGCAACGAGCAATCGCAAAAGCTCCGAGGCTTATCAGTACCTACATAATAATAACAGTAATAATAATAATAATGATGATAACAACAATAATAATAATAATAATAATAATAATAATAATAATAATAATGATGATGATAATGATGATAATAACAATAATAGTGTGGATAATAATAATAATAATCGAAGCATCAAAGGATACTGCACAATGCGGACAAAACATTAAACTAAAACACTAAACAGAACACAGAGAACGACATTGGATTGATGTACATGGAATTGGGTGAAATCAGACGTCTGTACAGGAGTTTTGAGTCTGGATTCACAAAGTGCTTCACAATAGCTGTGTTTACATGGACAAATGATTCATCTATCTTATTGAAATCTCTCCGAATGGAGCTTCCAGCTGGTGCGTTTTACATGGACCCTGGAAAAAGTGATCCAATCAGTTGTACAAGTTTGATGGACATAATGCTTTTGACATGTACAATGCATCCTAGTTTGGAAGAAGAGGGGTTTTCTTTTTTATTCATAATCTTTTGAACATCTGAATCCTCAGTAATCCTTAACTCTTTCAGTTTCTAAAAAAAATGTGGCATTTGCCACAGTCCCATTTTGTTTTGCCTCCGCCGTCTTCCCTGAATCTGCTACGTCACGCAACCCCCACGTGGTTCAAGGATGGGATGAGACAACATACCAGAGAAACGACTGGAACGAGTGTTTAAATGTTCATTTTTTCCTGCTGATCTAATCGTAAAATAGTTTAAACCACCCCCTCTTGATCAGATTAAAAATTCTCTCCGATCGAGACCAGTCAGATTAACTGACATGTTTACATGACACATTTTTATTCCGACTGGCGTTTGATCGGATCAAAACTGTTCCATGTAAACAGGAACATAAAAACGTTTAAAAGAGCATATTGAAACAGAATAATACTATAAGTGATAGAATTTGGTCAGGCAGGACTAGAACGCCTGTCTAAATAGAGGTTTTTTAGAAGCTTTTTAAACATATCTACTGAGCCCAGGGAGCGCAGCTGGAGAGAAAGTTTATTCCACAATCTGTGTTATGGTGTAAACATATTGGTGTTACAGTGTTTTCTTCTATGTTTGAAGTTCTATCTAAAATAGTCGGGTGTGAATAGAAGCAGCATGACTTCTCTTCTGTAAGCATCACATAACATACCAGCATAAATAGCGCAGACACTAAAGGTATGTTACAGCAGAGACTGTTAGACATTAAACATAAACAAAATGGTCCATCTCCAAAGAAATCATTCCTGTGTTGTCAGCATGTCATACCTACAAAGCAATCCAAGCTTTTTACTTTGAAACGCAAGAGCTTTTGTTTTGCTGTGCGTGATTTCCCCAAGTTATTACATTGTGGCTGTTTGCGACCTTGGCATTCTCCCTCAATAGGGGTCCAATTGCAAAGATTGTTGTTTTTTCAATATTTTGTGCCAAAACATAAGAAAGAGCTGTAACTGCATTGAAATCTCACATAATTTCTCCTCAGTTCAACCTTATTAACTTGACTGAACTATAATTTTTTATGCTTGACTGTTTTGATTAACTTGATTTTACTGGTTTTCTTTATTTTACTGAAATGTCTTTAGTAGAATTTTTATAAATGTTTTTGCATTTATAAGATGAACACTTCACAAGCCTCATTTATAAATTTGCACATTAATTCATTCATATTATCATTTATTCATTGACAGAAAAAATTGTATATGTCTAAACAGATACTCCTAGTTACATTTAACAGTTTTGTTTGTGCATGCAAGTATTTTTATTAGGGGCACACCGATTGCAGTTTTCTGGCCAATCACCGACCTTGTAAAACCTGACGTGCTGATACTGATTTTTGCTGATACCGATTTTATTTTATTTTTGTTTTTTTTCCTTGTAACTGACTGCTTCAATGTTCAAAGTTTGTTCAATTGAAAAACAATAAACATTACCAATTTAACTGCATATAAGGTAGTGTTCTCAAATACAGTATAAATGAGAGGTGTTCAGCTTTGCTGTACATACTACAAAATTATATCAGTTCTGTTAGTCTGTCATTTTTTGCATTTTAAAAACAAAACTTGCTCAACAGCTCACACACACCGGCCACTTTATTGGTGCACATGTCCAGCTGCTCGTTAACGCAAATTTCTAATCAGCCAATCACATGGCAGCAACCCAATGCATTTAGGCATGTAGACATGGTCAAGCCGATCAGCTGCAGTTCAAACCGAGCATCAGAATGGGGAAGAAAAGTGACTTTGAACGTGGCATGGTTGTTGGTGCCAGACGGGCTGGTCTGAGTATTTCAGAAAATGCTGACAATGACATGACAATGAGTTCATTGTACTCAAATGGCCTCCACAGTCACCAGATCTCAATCCAATATAGCACCTTTGGGATGTGGTGGAACGGGAGATTCACATCATGGATGGCAGCCGACAAATCTGCAGCAACTGCGTGATGCTGTCATGTCATTATGGAGCAAAATCTCTGAGGAATGTTTCAAGTACCTTGTTGAATCTATGCCACAAAGGATTAAGGCAGTTCTGAAGGCAAAAAGCGTCCAGCGTCCCGGTGCTAGATGGTGTACCTAATAAAGTGGCCGGTGAGTGTACATTTCAGACCTGTTTTTGAGCCTCTTATCAAAAAGTTCACAGCAATATTTTGCTGCAGTACAGCAAGGTTTTAAGAAGTTAATCAAATAATTTACAGGCCTTTATTATATATGTGTATTACAGAGTCTTGATTATCTGGCTGGATGGTGTCTGTTGTCCTTAGAGAGCCACCGTACCAGATGCTGTCTGCAGAGTATTACAGTATTAGATGTAATTTTTTAGTCTTGCGGTGTGTGTTCTCTCCTGTCTGGCAAGTTCTATATTAGAAAAGTTAATCCGTTTGTGATTCTTCATATCTGTGCCACATAACAAAGTTTCTATACTGATATTGGGGAGTTGTCTATTTTTTTCCGGGTTGGTTCAGCTGGAACAGCGGTCAGCTGGGAATGATGTTATTCACGGCCAATCACGGCCACTCTGAAATCACAGACAGCATTAAAGCCTCCACAGCAACAGCTGGCCACTTTGCGTCCTGGACGGGAATCTTACATACTGCTGTTTATGAGCCTCGGGACGCCTCTGGGCAGTGACGGCTCGAAAATGTGCATAATGAATGTTGGTGTGCCATCAAAACAAGTCAGAAACGTATATTTTTAAAGTCTAAAAGTTACGTTGTGTGTCTTTAATTCATAATACTGCCACACTGAGACATGCTGTTTGATCGTACTCCGTGACTGTTGTTAACCGTGCAGATGTGGTGACCTGGTGGGCGAGCCTGCTAGTCAGTCTTAGCAGAGCTAAGGGATGTTTGCAGAGGTAGATGAGATTGGTGGATAAGATCAGTTTCACATACATGGATCGGCTGATCGCCCATCCCCCAAAATGAAGGAAATCGGGGTCGACTGACTGGTGCATCCCTAATCTTTATTTTTACAAACTACTTTGCTCTCAACATTCACAAATCTAGCACTTCACAAATAAAGTAGTAATAGCGTGATTGCAAAAAATTCAATTTTTTCAAGGACTCCAACATCCTACACAAATGCTTCAAATAAACATGAATAAACATCATAAATTACCTGAGGTTGTCATGGGTTCTTTATTATTACAGAAAACAAAATGATGGAAAATTTTAAGGAAAAAAAAAAGTATACTCCGTCTGGAACCATTGTACAGGGATATTTTGTAATATTTCTGAACTACTGCTCATGAACATTCACAACGAATGATTCGTATTCATTCACTTCTTGAGGCAGAGGTAGATTCCACTTGTAATTAAACTAATTACAGTCAGTCTAGTGGAGTACAATACACCAAGTGACAGTCCTGTAATGTCATTATATATACAAAACATATATATGTAAGTATACATGTATGTATGTGTATACATACAACGTGGTACTGTAATACCATATCTGGTTAATATTAATAAATATCAATACTGTGAAATCTGCAGTAATCTGAGACAAGTGATAATAAACATCACTAGTTCTTGATTTTGATTTCTTGTCCTTTTGAAGTTATTAACTCTGCAAACAATTAACACAAAGCACAAGTCAAGTAGGATGTTGTTTTACTACAGTGTTCGTGAATTAGAATGGATTTAGAGAAGGTTTTTGATAATTGCACTGGACTGAACTCTTAGTCCTTCTCCATCATATTGAATCTATGATTTGGCACATGCTCTGATACACCCCCTCTCATCCTTCTCTTCCTTTCACTTATTAACTTTTAAGCTCTTGTGTCACTACTGTCCTACATTTACATACATTTATAGTCATTTGGAAGATGATTTTATCCTAAGAGACTTTCAAGGATCAACATTCAAGCTTCAGCACTGTAAAAAGAAATAGGAATAATGATTAAAAAGAACTATGAATTGGTTGGAAGCTGTACTGTAAGTAAAGGCTAGACATGTTACAACAGATGTCTTTGAAGAATGTGTGTTCTTGGAAGAGATTGGTGTTGAAGAGATTTGTGAAGGTAGAGTGGAACAGGATTCTGCAGTAATAGCATTTGCTAGCAGACTCTACCACTGTGGAACCAGAAATGAAGACGGCCTGAAGCAGTCCTCCATTTTTATTGAAAACAGGAGAGCTCCTCTGAGATCTTTTGTGGTGCGAAGGCTCTGATTTCCAGTGGTAGTGTGCACCCCTGTGAGGAGATTGAATTGTCAGTGTGTAAATAAAGCTTGACATTGTACATACTGCTGCTTTCCAAAGGTAAACACCTTTAGCTAAATTTTTGTGTTGGTTTGTATGTTGTGCAAAACTGTGGAGTGTATTTCAAAGTGTATTTTGAAAGAGTGGAAGTTTCAGTTCAGTCAATCAATCAGACTTTATTTATATGGCACTTTTTGGACAATTTTGTCATTCAAAGTGTTTTACAGAAATATTAGAAAAAGAAAAAGTGGGGGAGCTTAAAAAGTGTCTGTGTTCTGTTGCAGAGGGTTTTTCGCTGTGCTGAGAGGCCAGGTGTGCTAGGGAATGGGGTGTGAGGGAAAGAGACGAAGAAGAAGTAGTTGTGGCCTAAGGTTCTGTTGAGCAGCAGTTTTGTTCCTGTCGTGACTCGTGAGAGAATAAAAGGTCAACTAAAGTGAGAGTCGATGTCCTGTGTCTTCTTGGGCAACTGGTGGGCATTACAGTCTTATAAAAATACTAGAAAAGTACTCTGAGAGCGCAGACCGCCGCCAAGCAGCTCTCGCAATGATAAAGACTCCTTCAAAAAGTTCCTGGATCCAGAAGGTGATCCGGATCGTCCTTGGGCTCAGGCACATGGCTGGTGAAAATTCCAGGTCAATCCGTCCAGTACTTTTTCTGTAAAGTTGCTGGAAGGCAGACAGACAGGCTAACCAACCCTACTAAAAACATTACCTCCTTGGCGGGGGTAATACACTGTCCTGAAAACCTGAGGGATCTAACAGGCTTTTAATGAAAAAGCAATTCAGATGAATACTGAGTACCTTAAGAACCAGTAGAAGAATCTGAAGATCATTTCTAAAAAGATTTTTGAGAAAAAACTATAAGGAGAAGCCTTGCTGCGGTTGACTGTAATGTAAAATCAGTGCCCCCCCCCTCCCTTTTTGTTTTTTACACATTATTTTCAATCCAAATCATTTTCTCTTCTTTAAAATCTTAGAAGTATTGCAGTATTTACAGTATAATTGTTCACTTGTTTATACTGGTGAGGCTTCAGAGAGTTGAGGGCTGCTCTCTGAAGCCTCTCCTGGATGTGTCACCAATAATTGCAGCTATTTTGTCATCTCCTGGATGGGTGACAGTGAAGTAGCACTCTGGCCTGCTGACTGAGCCACTTATGGGTTTTTTGGGGGAGGGATTTACGTTTCTCTTAGGACCGTTTTATAATTAAGGCCCTGACATTTTTGTATGCTACTCCTGATCAAACATCATCAGGATTAAACCCATCTGTTATAAAAAATACTCAATTTCCCACCAGCCTTTGCCATCTCTCGCCAAACAACCCATCTTCTCCTTTTATTCATCCCTCCTATCTCGCTCCTATCTTTCTACCAGGCTGTGTTTGATGTGGATAAGACAAAGGGCCTGACTCTTATTGAAGTTTGGGAGGGGCTTACACCTGAGGATATCAAGGCATGCACTGGCACAGATTTTGAGGTAAGTAATAAGACACTTTAGCTGTAAGCATCACAAAGTATTTTCTAACTTCAAGTCTGACTAAATACTCCTTTACTTTTCTCCCTGTGGTTTCATATAGGTGTCTCCCAACCTGAGTCCTATGCAGCAAATTTAGAGGAGCTTCCAGCAGCTCTGATGATGTGGTTTTGGTTTGTGTCTGTCATATCATTATACTGTGATAAACAGGTGGTGATACATCGTTACAGGTCTGGTCAGTCAAATAAGCTTAGAAAAACGTAATTAACATGCAGATATGAAATGGATGTGAACAAAAGCAGTTTGAACTGAATTGCTCACATGGAAGCAAACTTGCCCGGCTCTTTTTGTGGTGTGATGCGATGATTACACCATTAAGTTATCAAGATTCACTTTTGTTTGTGCAACTGTTACCAAATCGTCCACTTGGAAATTACAATTCGATAGTAGTCTATGTAATTTCTGTAAGACAAGTATACTGTTTCTAGTTTGACTGTAATTGCTGAAATAAAATTAAATCACATTTGCAGTAATTAATAGAATAAAATGAATCTGTATTGATTGTAGAGAAGGGTGCTGTAGGTCAGCTGTTTAAATTTAAATTGCACCCAATAACCAAAAAAGCTCCTTACATTATTGACGTAGTGGAAGATAGGATTTGTTCCCGCATGGGGATGGGGAACGAGAGTACATCGGATCTAACAGGGACATGTTTGGAAAAGTCACTTCTGCCATAATATGAACTTCTTTTTCTCTGCAACTCATAATTCAGGCCAAAAGCAATAAGCCTTAACATTTTTTACTCCAGTATTTGGTCCCCTGTGTTTGTATATAAAATCAAATAAACCTGGTGTGCAGAGTCAACAAGTGGAATTTTGTTGTTTTTTCACTAATTCTTGCTTTCTGTTTAAACAAAATCATAAAACCAACAACAGTTGGCTCATCACATGGCTTTGACTGAAAGCAAAATGACTGCTTTGAGAGTAATACAGGTTAAGGCTTTCTATATTTGGATGACAGGCTTTCATTGACATTTTTGATGTGATTTCTTCACTTGAGTAGAGAGACGCTGTTGTTACCTGGGGGCTGTTACGCAATTGGAGAATTCAGCTAGTGGGCTTTCGGGTTCAAGAGGATCAACTGGGTTGGATCATCAAGCAGAAAAATGGAAGAAAGTGACAGGGGCTGTTGCCACCGGCTGTTGATGCTAATCCAGCACATCCCTTCATGAGTCAAGCTGGAGTGGTACCCTATAAGCCCACATTTTGTAACCTATTTCTCATACTTAGTAGTAGGCAGGGAGGAGGGGAATTTCAGAAACATGGTGGGATTTAAAAGGAACAAATGTCTTGGAACAGTAGAAATGAGTGATCTCTCTTTTGAAAACTGAGTAAATGTAAGAAAGGAAAAGGAAGTGGATTTAGCAAAGTTTGTCAAAGATCAGACAAATGTAGTATCAGCACACCGTAGAACATGCGCTGCTATGTAGAGGTTATTCTCAGCACTTAAGTTTTTTGGCGAACCCAAGTTTAGCACAAATTCCTTAAGCCAATGTATTAACATTCACTTTTCCCCCCTTTTATACATTGATATACATCTATCATACCTCTATCAGACCATATCAATCTAGGAGCTTAGTAAACTAAAGATATTCAGACTTTCCCAAGTCCTCCCAGTGGATCTACCCACTGTTTTGCACAAGTAAAATGCCCTTTTTCATCCCAGAATCAAGTAGTAGCTCCCATCTAGCCCTTAAACTGTGGCTCTGGGGGGCATTTGGCTGGCTAGATCAGCCTTTCCAAAACTGGAGGTTCCAAGATAATTTCAGGGGATCATCTGGTCATTGTAAAACAAACAAACAAACAAGCAAAAAAGCAATGGCCTTTATTCATTATTGAATAAATTTGGGATTTTTATTCAGGCTGTCAGAATGTTAATGCAAATAGATTAAACCTGTGAAATTAATATATTCATTTCTGTCATGCATAAACAATGTATTACTCATACCATATTAAAAACCCAGAGTTTAGAAAATGCTAATTTTGGGCATGTACAGTAGGTGCTTTGTTAGTGGTGAACCGAATCCACCAAAAAGCACTTTATCCTCCTTTTTATGAAATTTATTATAATTTTCAAGCCTTACATTTAGAATTTTTGTCATTGCGTAGCCAGAAATAAAATTATCATGGGTGCTATTTTAAAAATCCAAATTTAGCCTTATCTCGGCAAAGGAAGCGGATTTTTGGTATATGGGCGCCATGTCACAGCTGTTAAGATAATCTACCAAAACTACTTTGTTCTCCATGTTTATAAGGTTTATGACACTTATGAAGCCTTACATTTGTAACGCGCAATACCTCAAAATGTTTGGGAACAACTGGGCTACTAGCACTGACTACTACCTCCTTGATCTCTTATGGAAAAGGGGCCCTTTACCTTAGAAAAGCAGGGGGTTAGGGACAAAGGATAATTTTGGATTGGGCCTTATCTGTGTGTGGTTTAGGCATTTCACTTGTTCAAATCCAAATGAGACTGAGGTATACAGACCACCAGTCGCTACAGTAAAATGTTCAATGATCAGAAAAGAGTTTCAACACAACTACATGATGGCTTTCTTTTAGCACTAATCAATTTAGTTGTTTAACTTCCTGTGTGCTTGGGCTGGGTCAAAATAATAGAATAAACTGATTCATAAGGGTTGGGTCTGATTTGATTGAACTGATAAACTCATTTAAATTGGTACAAATTGCACGAGTAGCAAACATGAAATTAATTAAGTGAATCAACTTGAGTCAACATGGAAATATTTTCTTTAATTAAGTTACACTTTCATTAGGGTTTACCTTTAAAAACACATTTCCATGAAATCAAATCACATACAGTTAGTGTTATTTGACTATGCTGCACAAACAAACATTTGTTGGTAAAACATAGTCCCCCCCCAAATTATTCATACCCTCCAATGAAAGAAAAGGCTAAATTCACAGTAGTAATTCAAATAAGAAACTATAATAAATAAAAATTTAGAAAATTATAATTTAGTTAAACAAAATATTGCTTTTGAATTGTGGTTTGAAATAATAAGAAAAGACAAAACTGTGCAAGACATATTAAAGCACCGTTCCCATGAACAGTGGACCAAAATACTGTACCTGTCAACAGGTGAAGAAGTATTTTTGAACATTGGAGAAAACACCTGCTTGCAGTGATTGCCTCAAAGTGTTGCTCAATAAAATTTTAGCTCCCGAGCCCCATCATGCTTGTATACTTTTTTATTTTTTGTGCTTTTTAAAAATATCTTTGTGTCCAACCACAATTCAAAATCAATGATTTACATGGAATTTTTATGTAATATTACTTTTGTCAGTTTCATCTTATTTCACTGTAAGCTGATGTTTTTCTTTATTTGGAGGGTATGAATAATTTTGAGGACAACTGGACTTTTCCCTTTTTTGCTGAACTGAAGCATTTTCTTTTAGTAAGTACAGTTAAATAAATGTTAATTCACTTAACATCGGTTAAACACTTAATTGAAAATAAATTGAATCTTACATCAACTTTGTGTTATTTATGACAGTCATGTTGAATGAATGCAAGCAAGCACTAACCAGGCACTTTTTAGGGACACCTTGCAACAATTACCAGGTTGGACCCCCATTTTCCTCTGGAGCTATCTTAATTCTGTGGCATACATTCAGCAAGGTATTGGAAACATTCCTCAAAAATTTTGATTCATATTGACATGAGGGCATTACGCAGTTGCTACAGATTTATTGGCTGCACATCCTGATGAGAACTCCTTATTCCACCACATCCCAAAAGTACCCTATTGGATTGAAATCTGGTGCAAGAAACAAGTTTGAAATGGGTACAGTGTGGTCATAAAGGGATGGATGAGGTTTGCAACAAGACTTGGGTAGGATTGTTAAGCTGTGTTCAACTGCTACGAAGGAGTTCACAGGCGTGGATAGAAAATATCTTCCACGTAACACCACCAGCTGCCTGAACCGCACAGATGGGATGGATCCATGCTTTATGCTGTTTAAGCCAAAGTCTGACACTTACATCTGAATGTGTGTTAAAAATAAATAAATATCTGGACATGTGTATTCAGATATGATATTCTTTCTACCAATGATTATTTATCCTGTTGCTTTTCTGTCATCACCAAGTAGTCTACCCATTTTCCTTTGACCTCTTGACATCAATAACACATTTCCATCCACTGGATATTTTTCTTTTTCAGTCCATTTCTTCTAAACCCAAAGAGATGATTTTGTGTGAAAATCCCAGTGGATCAGCAGTTTATGAAATACTCAGCCCAGTTGATTCGACATCAACAACCATGCCACAAAGTCCTTTAAATCTCCCTTCTTCCCTATTCAGATGTTCAGTTTGAACTCCTGTAAGTTGTCTTGACCACATATCTACATGCCATACATTTATTTGCTGTCAAGCTGGGTTGAGGAGTTTGTTATTTAAAAAAATCAAACGAGCATGTGTAGGCCTACCTCATGAAGGGGCTGTGTACACAGCCCTGGGAGAATGATACTAACTCAACCCAAGCAGCAGACTCTTTTAATGCCGTAAAAGCCAATAAACAAGTTATTATATTGAGCATTTGACTCATTTGCATTCAATGAGAAAAAAACTATTTAAACCTGAAACATTTATACTATTCAAGCAAATTTCAGTTTGGTTATTCACATGTGCATTTGTTCATCTTAATGTGGTTTGGTTTCATGGGGGGAAATGTCATCTCAGGCTCATTCAAACACCATGCTTATGAAAAATTGGCCTTTCAGTACATTCTCAATCTTAATTCCACTGTGACCCATTTTTCCTAAATGACTCACGTGAAGGTGGCCAGCCAGCTGATTACCACCACAGATTATTTTTTGTCACTGACAGTTTAATTGCAGCTGTATTGAATGACATCCATATTGCCTATAGGCATCCATGTGACCTGAGATATGAGGCTCCTGGGAATTATCCTCAATTCCCTACAAATGTAGGCCTGTAGAGGAAACAAACACACTGATGCTGTTCATCTCCAGTCGCCCGAGTCAAAGAGACTGCTTCAAATTCACAAAATATTATTCACTCAGAAACTTATCTTTGGCTTGTGTTACCAACCAACTGCAGTTCTAAAATAGCTTCAATATTGACAAGGAGGCTTTAAATGCTGGGTGTTCTGGTCGCCTAAATACGATTAGAAAAGAAAAGCGTGTAGTTTTGCGGAATAAAGCTGAAAGATTATTCTTGACTCTACATGTTGCAGCTATTAAAAGGGTGACTGTATAACTGAAACATGTACTGCCTCAGTTTTATTGCACGGTGGACGTCTGCCCACCGTGTGTTGCCATATTTGGATCCGTCCAACCGCATTTTCATAATTGTGCTACCCGCCGATGTGCTGCTGCTCAGGAGGGGGTGTGGACTCGCTAATATGTGTGTGTAAGTGGGAGAGAGAAAGTGAGGCTGTGTGAGTGTGTCTATGTGTGGCAACAGAGGGAGAGAGAGGGAGAGAGAGAGAGAAAGCACTTCAGGTTGGCGCAGGCACCGGTCCGGGAGAACGGAGCATTGTGCAAGGTGCCAGCATGGCTTCGTCTCACGGGAGAAGCGACCTGCGGTTTGCAGACTGGATGGCAAGTTTGCCGCAGGGCATGCACACTATCCCGCTCACTAACCTCGCCATTCCCGGTAGGTGTTCATTTGCGTTGCACCTTCTCTCTAATAATAAGTGAAGGATGCCCATTTCTTCTTCCCCGCGCGATTTGTTCTACTGCATGAGAAATACACAGATTAGCTGTGAGTTTTAACATCGTGGATATTTAACCACTTTTCCAACTTTAATATTTGACTTTGTATTCAGCGCAACTCCAACATCCTTAAGATATTGCGTGACTTTAAACGCACATCATTAGAACAAAGGGTAGGACCTGTTGCGCAACGCCAGAAGTGCCATGTATTTGTCAATTTGGCTCGCGCGTGTTAAGGTCCGCTGTCTGGAGGCTATAAATAACACCTACATGGCTGATAGCCTCTGTGCCCGATGAGAATACCACAGGTAGATGACATTCAGAGTAGACGGACTGCTTTGTGTGTCTGTTTTGCGTCGGACTTGGCGCGTTTGAGCTGGAGTGGTGACCAGAGAGAAGATGAGACGATGTAGGATGAGTTCATTCTGTGTACTCAAAACCGATGGTAGGAAATGGGCTGTTAGGCCTTTAGCCAATCAGTGTACAGATTTTAAAAACTCCATTCAAATTGGAAATGCAGGTTGTAAAGCCCAGCACTGATCTAACAGATGGAATGGCTTATTAGCCGCCAGTTAATTCTTATACATGCCGCCTGGCGATTATTACATCTCCACATTCATTTTTCATTTTCCTCAATTTCTAATCCTTTGTGCTCATTCCCCTCTTCATCCTTTTTCTACGTCTCAGTGTCAGCCTTCCTCTCTCTCCACTTCACCCCCCTGTTGAACTACAAATTGCCTGCTGTGTTTACGGTTGGCATGTGGATTCATGACATTTCAAATGCAGATGGCTCAGTGTTCAGTGTGCAGTGAGGCGTGGCATTTTACCAGCACTGACCACAGCTCTTAGGGATGCTCAAAGACCCAAGCATTTCCTCATATATTTCAACCTAGTACTAACTGAGAATAGAGACAGCATGGCACGCACGCTTGACATTATGCTGAATCATGTGGGATGTCCGTGTTAAGCCATGGTTTGCCCATGTCAAAGCAGCATGTGAGCATATTCTGTCCCTTTTAATCATGTGTCATTACTTTTTATTGGTATTGTGGCTTTCAGCTCAGCTGCTCTTGGTCTATCCTTTATTTGGATACAGATTCTAAAAAAGACTCACTAAATCTTTGCACCCTCTTGTGTCTGTTTGTACACAGTTGGCATAATGTTTGCCAAGATAAATCCCCCAATCCGAAGGATTTTATCAGTGCTTATTTTAGCAGCAGCCACGTGCTCTTATTGGGGTGTACATCAGATGTCTTAGAAAAGCACGTCTCATATCACAGTTCTTTTGTCTCATTTCAGAGTGTTGCTTTTTTTCCAGGCTGGAATAAATCTGGGACAAGAATCAAAAGGATAAAGCATTTCACTTCTTGCACAAGTTTACTCTCTTCAAACCTTAAAAGAACGTTTGTTTTTTTTTTGTTTTTTCTTAAGATGATGTTGGTGGAAGATGCCATTGTGTAATCATCAGCGTGCCACTGCCTGTAACTTAGTGATGCTCTTTAGTTTTTGAGTAAAAATGTAATTAATCCATTGGCCACAGCCCGGATTATCCAAACCTAAATAATTCTTCATCATGAGGGATGGTGAGGTGGCACCTTTAAAGGGACTAGAGGCAATATTAAGAAATGAGGCTCACGAGAGCCGCGACTGGCGCTGTGAGTAACTGCAGCCACCAGCCAAGCCGGCACGGTAGCATGCACAAACGGATTCTATTAAGTTGCTTACGACGCTGATAAAGGCGTTTTCTTCATAGTTCCACCTTTTAGTGTCTGAATCGTTTGCTGACGGCAGAAGAATCCATAACTATCCCGTACAGTGTTTGAATTCATCGCGACCGTCTCCTTCCTGGATCAAAACTGCCGGGGACGCGGATGCAGCGTCAGTTGACGTCACATCCGCAGGACAGCGCGGGAAATTCGGCCATCAAATCCCAGTGCATTATGCAGCACACAGCCTGTTCAAGGCAACGGAGAGAGACATGGGTGGGCTCGTTCTTTTTGTTTTTTAACGCTTTATCCCCGTTTAACATTAAAAAACTGGACATACATGTTTATTCTTTCACATTCCTGCCTGTAGTCCCTTTAAATCTCCCAGTGTAGAAGAGGAATATACTCCATCTTCTAGAAGACATCATGTTTTTTCAAAGCAGCATCAAGGTTTAGCTCATACAGGCAGCTGATCTATGACAGGTTGCGCCTGCATACCAATTTGTTGTTGCTCTTACCTCTGATTTGGATCCTGAATTATTCTTGAAACCAGTTTGAGAGTTAAAGTTCAAAGATTCAGATTCTGCCTTGCACAGAACTGCTGATTTTCTTATCACTGTTGCTTGTGTTTGTTTACCTTGTGTAGAAAACATAAAGAATCAATTGTCAAAATGACACTCTAACGATAAAGAGGCTAATAGACCAAAGGATAATCCCCCAGTCATTACTGAGACTGAGTAGGTGGCAGTAATGTAGAAGTACTAGCTAATCTCATGGTGACTTTGCTTTATACAGTCTGGGGCACATCTTATTTACAAGCAGATGTTTACGGAGATTGTTAAAATGCAAATAGAAATCAAATTAAACTTTGTGTGCATATAACTTTAAACTTAAAAAAAGCACACTTGAAACATTGAGAACGGATGATGATATAATGCTCAGCAACCGCTTTAGATTTCCTTTTTTTCAGCTGATTAGTTGTTGGATGTATGAGGTGACATGGTAAAGCTTTATACTGCTGCCTGTTAATTCATAACTTTACCGTGGCAACAGGCAAACTATCAATCCGCTGCCTATCACATGCAGGGCAGCACAAGGGACATTATTACTGTGACAGAAAAAAAAGTAATAATAAAAGAACAGATTTCATTAGCTGTTGCAGTAAAACTGAATGTGAGCTTTATGTGTTGAGCACCGGTTCTTTCTTTTCAGCAACGGCCTGAGGTTCTATGAACTTTACCTCATTTTCACTCACTCTCCTTCCTTACCTTCTTTGGCCCCCTGACAACCGTTTGCTGTTTCCCTTCCTTTTTTTCAGGCTGTTGTAGTGTTCACCATCTTAGCTGATTGGGGGGGGGGCTATTGGTGACTAAAACAAAAGCAACATCAATCTTCTTGTTTCGGTTGCACAGTAACAAAAGCTCTCCATTTGTGCTGTAAATTGTTCCTTCAATTTCCTGGGAGATTTTGCACCCAGTGGCAGGAATAATTACATCACCATAGCAAGGCTTGTAGAAGTAGCTGATGGTGTCATTAGTCTGTGGCCATTACCTTTTATAATTACCATTGACTCAGTAATATTGCAAAATTAAGCCAAAGAGAATGTCACTTAAAATACATTTGAATGATCTTAACTTATTAAAAAAACATCTTAAATGAACACAATTAAAGAAAGAGATTCAACAATGTCTGTTTTTTTTTTTTTTCTTGAGGAGACTTGCTGTCACATATTGACCTACAACCTACAGGCTAGACAAGCCAGCTGACTCCCTCCCACTGTCAGTGAGTTACAGTAATCAATAGGCAAAGTGATAAAAGCTTATAACAGTGTCTCCTTGCCCTGTGGACAGTGAGGAGGAAGTTTACGACATCTGTAGCTTTCAATAAGATCAAGCTGTATGGAGAATGGGTAAACCAGGTGATTACATATTGTAAGAATATTTTAGACTCTGAAACAAACAATAGAGAGGAAATGGACTCATTTAGCCTTTAGTAAGGGGAAACCACTGCAAAGTCTTGTTATAACCATGTTGTCAATCAACATGATCCATGGAAATGTGTATAAACAGCACACCCCTTGGGGCAGTTTTCACACATCTTTCATGCACATTTTTAAGCGTTTGGCTTGTAACACGCAAAATAGCTAGGTTAAAAAACTGCAACCTGGCTGGCTTCTTTCCACTGGACGTAGCCTGAAAAGAGACACAAATCTCCAAAACCCTGTTCTTTTTTTTTTTCCTTTTTTTTTTGTCTTCTTTTTTTAATGATCAGGCTGTGCCAACAACACAGCTGAGATAATCCAGGAGGAATGGATGATTGATTATGACAGAAGGATGAAGTCCAGCTGAATTAAAACTGCACAATTATTAGAGTCCCAAGCTGCCGTTGAGTCATTCGTCACCTGAAGGAGAGCTGGTTCAGCAGTGTTGTGAAAATTGATTTCGAATTGTCATGGAAAAAAAGATGAGGTGACACCATTTTTTTTTTCCACAGCCATACCTGTCAACAAATCTGAGAAAGGATGATAGCTATGAGTCAGATTGGGATTTTTCTTCTTCTTTTTAAGACAACAACTTCGTTGTGATTTAGATAATTGCAATGTTACAGATATTTTATCCTGCTGTGATTTATGACACAGCAGAACAGCAGTTTTGGCTATAATTCATTAAAGAATAATACAGATTTTTATGAACATACTGTTATTCTATTACTCCTCTCCCGTATACATGTTGTTTGTTGAGGTGAGGACATGGCAGTAGGCTGTCAGACATGACTCAGCTTTGCTTTATTGGCCACAAATGCCACTTTAGCCTCACACTGTGCCGATCTATTTAGTAGGATCCAGGTGGCTTGTGCCAGCTCTACAAAAGGTTGAGGGATTACCAAAGGAGAAAAAGAGGATGCAGTTGATAAGGGATAGAAGACATGTCCTCCTGCTGACAAAGGTGGTGAGTGAGGAGACATGCGGCTGGCTGTTAATCTGAAACTATTACCAGGACAGGTAGGTGAGAGCGGGCAGCCTGGCTGGCTGCACATTTTTCTGGCTAAGTTTGTCAGCTATGGTGTGCCAAAATGTGTATACAGTTGTGTGAAAAAGTCTTAGTCACACTTACATGTTTCAGATGATCAAACAAATGTAAATGTGAGACAAAGATAACACAAGTAAACAGAAAATGCAGGTTTTAAATAAAGATTGTTATTGCTAAAAAATGAGAAAAGTAGTTGAGATCTATCAGTCTGTAAAAGGTTACAAAGCCATTTCTAAAGGTTTGGGACTCCAGCGAACTACAGTGAGAGCCATTATCCACAAATGGTGAAAACATGGAACAGTGGGGAACCTTCCCAGGAGTGGCCGGCAGACCAAAATGACCCCAAGAGCACAGTGACGACTCATCCAAGAGGATACAAAAGACCCCAGAACAACATCCAAGAACTGCAGGCCTCACTTGCCTCAATGACCTCAAAGGTCAGTGTTCATGACTCCACCATAAGAAAGAGACTGGGCAAAAATGGCCTGCATGGCAGAGTTCCAAGACCAAAACCGCTGCTGAGCAAAAAGAACATAAAGGCTCGGCTCAGGATGCCAGAAAGCATCTTGATGATCCCCAAGACTTCTGGGAAAATACTCTGTGGACTGACGAGACAAAAGTTTAACTTTTTGGAAGGTGTAGCTTCCATTACATCTGGCGTAAAAGTAACACGGCATTTCAGAAAAGGAACATACCAACAGTAAAATACGGTGGTGGTAGTGTGATGGTCTGGGGCTGTTTTGCTGCTTCAGGACCTGGAAGACTTGCTGTGGTAAATGGAACCAGCAATTCTGCTGTCTACCAAAAAATCCTGAAGGAGAATGTCCGGCCATCTGTTCATGACCTCAAGCTGAAGCGCACTTGGTTTCTGCATCAGGACAATGACCCAAAACACACCAGCAAGTCCACCTCTGAATGGCTTTAGTAAAACAAAGTGAAGACTTTGGAGTGGCCCAGTCAAAGTCCTGACCTGAATCCGATTGAGATACTGTGGCATGACCTTAAAAGGCGGTTCATGCTGGAAAACCCTCCAATGTGGCTGAATTACAACAATTCTGCAAAGATGAGTGGAACAAAATTCCTCTCCAGTGCTGTAGAAGACTCATTGCCAGTTATCACAAATGCTTGATTGCAGTTGTTGCTGTTAAGGGTGGCCCAACCAGTTATTAGGTTTAGGGGGCAATCACTTTTTCACATAGGGCCATGAGGGTTTGGATTTTTTAAAAATAAAAATCTCCATTTAAAAACTGCATTTTCTGTTTACTGGTGTTATATTTGTCTCACATTTAAATTTGTTTGATGATCTGAAACAAGTGTGACTAACATGCAAAAAAGTAAAAAATCTGGAAGGGGCAAACACTTTTTCACAAAACTGTACATATATATATATATATATATATATACGATATATATATATATATGTATATATATAAATCAATCTTCCTGTCTGTGGTTCTGTCACCTGCAATGGAGGGAGGGAATAAAATGTGAGACTTAAAACAATTAAACTGAATTTTCAGTCCAATGAACTGAAAAAAAACCTGAAATGAAAAATACTTGATCCCAGAAGAAAATTGAATGCAGTTTTAAAAATATAATATGGAGCATGCTCTCTGTTTTATACAAGTTTGTGTGGCAGGATACGCAAGGTGGGCCCGGGCGGAATTTGATCCCCATGCTCCTGGGTGAGAGTGAGAGTGAGTCGTGCGTGACTCTCACTCAGGAGTCTGGGGATCGAATATTACAGAAGGTAATCCACTGAATATCCCTTAAAAACATCAAATTTAGTGAAATAAAATATTTCTTCTGAATTGTGGTTAGAAATAATGATTAATAAAAAACAAACAAACAAAGTTGTCCCTGACACATTAGAGCACCTTTCCCACAATGTACCAAAATACCTGTCAAGAGGTGCAGAAGTCTTTTTGAACATTAGAGAAAACACCTGATTGCAGTGATTTCCTCAAAGTGTTAATCAACAAAATTTTACTTTCAGTGCCCCATCATGCCTGTTTACTTGTTTTATTTTTTTGTGTGTTTGTTTTTAATATTTCTTTCAAACCACAATTCAAAATCATTATGATGATTTTCATTGAATTTCTATGTATTATTATGCTTGTCAGTTTCATCTTATTTCACTGACAGCTGATTTGTTCCCTTCTTTAATTTGAGGGTATGCTCAAATTCCATGCTTCTTTTTGATCAGTGATTTTGGTTAAGTTCCTACATCAATAGCTCTGGCATTGTACTGCCAAAAACAGTGCTTTTAGCCATTCTGTATGTTCTTTTCTGTCTCTTTTACTCATGATTCACACCACAGTTGGTACTCAATTGCATAACTATTATTTTTGATGACAAGGGTGGTCGCTTTCCTTGGCTATAGAAATATGTATATATATATATATATATATATATATATATATATATATATATATATATATATATATATATAGTGTGTACACTACTCACAAAAAGTTGGGGATATTTGGGTTTTTGTATGATGTCAGAATGAACCTAAAATCCACGACATCCTTTCCAGGTGAACTGAGTAAGACTTTCTCTAAACTTGTTTTCAATTCACATGTACATTGTTCAATGGTTAAACATCTATTGCACATCATTCTGTTCTCCAAAAACCGAAAGTTGAATATCCCTAACTTTTTGTGAGTAGTGTATATATAGGTACTACACAAAAATTTAGAATATCATGCAAAAGTTCATGTATTTCTGTAATTCAACTTAAAAGGTGCAATTTACACATTGTCCTCAATATATTTCAAGCTTTTGTTTGTTTGGATGTTGCTGATTAGGACTTGCAGCTTTACAAAACCTCAAATTCACAACACAGCCATCTACCAGGACATTTTGGTACACTTCATGCTTCAGCAGACCACCTGTATGGGGATGCAGACTTCATCTTCCAGCAAGAATTGGCACCTGCCCACACTGCCAAATGTACAAAATCTTGGTTCAACAACCATGCTTAATTGGCCCGCAAACTCACCTGACCTGAACCCCGTCGAAAACATGTGGGGCATTGTCAAGAGAACGCTGAACGGGAAGAGACCAAACAATAAAGAAGAGCTCAAGGCTGTGATGGAAGCATGTTTTTCTTCCATAACACCTGAGATATGCCAGAAGCTGGTTGCATCTATGCCACGCCGGGTTTAGGCAGTCATTCAAGCAAAAGGGGCCCCAACCAAGTACTAAGTACAGATGCAAGATTTTACTTTAGGAGGCCTGACTTTTTTGTATTTAAAGTCCTTTTTAAATTGATTTCATGCAATATTCTAATTTTTTGAGTTTTAGAATTTGAGGCAAGGCAAGTTTATTTGTATAGCACATTTCATGTACAAAACAATTCAAAGTGCTTTACATAAAACATAAGCAAAAGGGAGAGAAAAAAACGATTAGAAGCATGATTCAAAATTAAAAGCATTTCAGATTAAAAAGAGAGAATATAGAGAGGTTTTTTGAGGTTTTCTTAAGCTGCGAGTCCTAATCAGCAACATCAAAACAAGTAAAAGCTTGAAATATATTGATTTGCATATTATTTGTCTATAGAATATGTAAATTGCACCTTTTAAGTTGAATTATAGAAATACATGAAATTTTTCACAATATTCTAAAATGATCATGGTTATCATTATTATTGCGGTATTATTGAAATACTCCACCAGCATCTTTAAAAATATCCAAAATGGGTCTAGACGTCTACTTTGCTCTTTTTAAAGGGGGAACATCTCCACAGAACTGTTGCTTTCCACCATGTTTTCATAAATTAAGTAATGCAAACTGGGACTGTTGATGCTTTTCCTGGCAATAAGTAGCATCACAAAGAGTTTTTCAAAGTGCAGTAATGAGTCACGGTTTTAACGATAATTAAAATTTGAAACAGTATTACTAATCGTTGGGAATTTTGTCACGATTACCATTTTATCTGTAATCGTTACATCCCTAGTGTATATATATATATATATATATATATTTATATTCTACTTTTATGAAAACACAGTTGAGAATATTGAGTTGTATTTCTGTCAGGATAATTCTCAATTCCTTCACCATGCAAATTTATGATTGTTTACATTTTGTCAACTGCCTCCATATTTGCATTTCCTCTCTGAGTTGGTGGAGGAAAATAAGAAAATATACAACATCCTTCCCCTCCTTTTAATCTTCACTCATTGATATTTGGCTACTTGGGTTTCGAAAACTTAAAGAAATGTGCTGCCTAACATACTGTACAAAAATTTTTATTTTTTATTTTCACCCCATTTGCAAATCAATCTGTTTTCATTCCACTATAGTAAAACTTGAAAGCTTATTACAAATGGTATGTTTATCGGTCAAAACTTTTGTGTTACATCTGGCTTAAGGTGGTATGTTTGCTTTTGGAGGAAATAAACTTAAAGGGACTAGAGGCAAGATTAAGAAATGAAACTCACGACTGGCGCTTCAGGTAACTGCAGCCACGTAGCCTGGTACACCAGCCAGACCAACGCCATGTATGAGATACACGGCAACATGGCGTTGGTCTGGCTGGTGTACCACGCTAGCAGCCACGAGCCAAGCCGTCACGGGAGCGTGCACAAACTGAAGCTATAATGTTGTTTATACGCTTTTTCTTCGTAGTTACACTTTTTAGTGTCTTTCAGTTGATCTGGATCGTTTGCTGACGGCAGAAGAATCCATAACTATCGCTTACAGTGTTTGAATTTACCACGACCGTCTTCTTCCTGTATCAAAACTGCGGATGCAGCGTCATTTGATGTCACGTCCGCAGGGCAGCGCGGGAAATTCAGCCACTGAATTGCAGCGCTTTATGCAGCACACAGCCTGTTCAAGGCAACGGAAAGAGACGTGGGTGGAAACGTTCTTTTTGGTATTTAGCGCTTCATCACTCATTAGCATTAAAAGAAATGGACATGCGTGTTTGTTTTTTTAAAAAATTCCTGCCTCTAGTCCCTTTAATTTCAGCTCGTGGATGGGATAGAAATCTGTTCCTTATGCTGTGCCTACACAAAACCAGCCTCAGATTTATAGATCCTTTACCCCGCCAAACATAATAAGTTAAATGTTTAGGCAAGAAATTAATAGTGTACTTCTGGCAAAGGGAAACAGGTGAATGAAACTGAATTAGATAAAGTTAACCCTGCAGGGAATGACAAGAAATCCTTTGCTCTTTGTGGTTAAAAAAAAAAAAAAAAGGCCAGTCCAGGACTCCAAGCTGTAGATCTTATTTTCTGTTTGTGACTAGATAGCTTTGCGGCTACTTGAGCCTTTGAACAAGAAGTATGGTATCACATGCCAGGCTAAACAAGGGTGGTTCATTGAAATGTTTGACGGCCAGAAAATGAGATGAAATACATTGAAATCCATATTTGAAACACAGGATCCGAAAATCGTTTGGTTGTGAGACAAATAGATTCAAATATTCATCTCCATAGAAATCATTAAAAAAATGGCATCTACTTTCAGATAACAGAGTACATAATTTTTTTTACCCCTTAAAGTTCACTCTAAGAAAACAACAATAAAAAAGTAGCAGTCTTCATTTGTATATGAAGGGCAGGGGTTTTAGTAAATGTTTATAAAGAACTGTGACATAGCTGCAAAAATGTCAGTTTTTGAAGCTGCTAAAAATATAAGCGGAATCAGAAGAAATAGTTTGAAATAGTTTGGTATAGACTCCCTATGGGTCCTTTTTATCTCACCACAGGGTGTTAATGAAGTTTCCAGCAGAAGGACACTTAATTCTAACAGTCAAATAATTCAGCCCCAGCAGAAATCTATGACTTCTGTGCAGAATAGGACTCAGAAAAAATGGGTAAAGAATCACAAAACAGGCTTTGATGACTGCAGACGTTAAATGAAAAGGGCAACACACAAAAAAAATGTTTAAAAATAATATGGAAATTATCCTGCAGGGAGAGTGTAGAAAGGATGAGGAATCTCTTCTTTTCTTAAATTATTATTAATATAGGAACTTTTAACTAAGCTTTTCATTCATTTCCCATTATCCTCTTCTCTACCTCCCCCAGTGTCCCAAAATAGAAGTTGTTCTTTTTTGTTTTTTTCTTGAAAAGGGAGGAAAACCACAAGTGGTCCTTTCTAAAAGCTTGCTCTCATCCAGCAAGAACGACTCAGTTAACCCCGGTGAATTCTCCAAGGCAACAGTCCTCAGAATCAACCACTGTCATCGCCATCATTATCATCATCATCATCATCATCATCATCATCAATAAGTGGCTCTCTGTCTCAGCTTCGGCCTTTTTCTGTCTCGCCCCTTTGTTCTGCCTTTTCCTCTCTCTCTTCAATTTAAGTTGAAACACAACATCTTTATTTTTCCTACCCATCATGTGATTAGGCAGCTGATTGACAGAGGAAAATAGTTTTCCACAATTCACAGTCGGCACAGTGATTCGGCTGCTGTGACCCTCACTTTGATATTACTTGTGTCTCATTCTGGAATTAAAAAAAAGGCTAGTATTATTTAAGGAGCATCTAACATTAATCCTAAAAAGAAACTTGGATATGGTTTGATGTAAATAGTTTATATTAGGCAATGGAGGGGCTAATTAATCATTACAATCAAGTGATCAGATAGCGTGTAAGCATGTTTACTGTCACAATCTGTCTGTTTTTGTTTTGTTTTTTACTAAAGAAAGAGATTGACTTGTTGTTAAATTGCTTTATGTAGCATAGCTCTGATAAGATTATCACATATTTAGATTAGAGCTTAATTTAAAAAGAAAAAAAAAACATAATCCAGCTCTTACCAGGTCATGTATAAATATGACCTCAGATGAATAACACTTGACATATCACACGCTGTAATCAAATCTTCTTGATCAGTTAATCAAAACAGAAGCTTTGGCTGTTTGTTGACTGAAGTTTTCAGATGCCAGCATTGATCTTAGAGAATTACCTGTTTCTGCCCTTCAATCTTGAAAGGATCCTTCTAGATATTCAGGACAGTTGCCAAGTGGACATCCCAGCAAGTTCTCCTCACGGTTGGATCATGAGCTCAGACAAAGTGCAGGAAGTGTTGTCAAGAGACAAGCAAATTCTTTATAAAGAAGGCAGGACAGCTCAGGATTGCAAAGTTGCTTCTGAACAAACAACAAAACTTCTGGAAAATGCTGTTTGTATAAATGAGACCAAAGTGGAGATGCAGTCTTTGGTGAAAACCAGACTTGCTATATCAGCACACAAACATATAGGTTGTCGTGTTGGGTGCCCTGAATTTGTTTTGCAGCCATAGGATCTACTGGGGTTGTCATGATACTAAAATTTCAAACTCGATATTGATATCCAAAAAAATATTTGATATCGATACCATTTTCGATACTACAGGGGATAAAAAGAAGACAAATACTTGAACACATAAGAAATGTATGAACTTGAAAATCTCCTATCTTATGCTAGTTGAATAAATGTGCAAATAAATGCAAAAAAAAATGTACCCAAATATAATGCAACTTACATCGGAGTTCTGTAGCGGAATTAACTTTTATTCGGAATTAAAGAGGAATTAAAACTCTCATGTAAACTGGGTCATTATCTTATTAAATAACAATCAACATCTCTACTTAACATAAGTTATTCAAGACAGCGTCTCCTTATCCACGTCCTTATAAACCCACAGGGTCGTAAGAAGAGGCTGCATTGTTCTTATTTTATAGTTATTTAACTTACTTTAAATTCTATTCTTTATTTGCCTCATGTTATATCTATATATCAGGTCAAATTTCATTTTGAGTTTACCACATGCTCTTCTGAACATTCAATGGCAAAGCAATCGCACATGCTAAATTCTCATTTAAATATAGCTGTATCATCAACGTAGAAATGGAAGGACAGGTTATGCTTATAACCATCAATGACATCAGAAAGTGCATTTTAAATCATGGCTGTTTTTTTTTGTTTGCTTTTGTTATACTGGTAAGATCCCCGAGGGGAAATTAGGGCTCTGCATTTTACCCATCTCTGTACAGTAGTACCAGAGAGCAGTGGGCTGCTACTTAGGGCCCCTGGGGAGCGGTTGGTGGGGATGCTCAGGGGTCCACAGTGGTTCACCTAGGAGTCGTGTCGGGGACTCGAACCCGGGTCCTCCACGCCAAAGCCCACCCACTCCCCACTCTGTTATGGTCGGAGAATGAGTTGCAATATCACAAAGTCCTGCCTCCCATGCTGTGATTGGTCCGGTCAATTTTTGACTGAGGTGGAAATCAGTCTCCGGTGGAGAGTGATCTGACTGACTTTCTGTGTATTTCATACAAGGCATTAGTCAGGCTGGCTTGCCAGGCTAGGTAGTAATCTAATTTTAAGATCTGGGACCAAATTTTTTCCTCCCTTTTTAAATTTCCTGACATGTTATACTGTTACGGAAGCTTACGTTCCTAAATGTTCAAATCAAACAAATTTCTCTCACTTCTGCCTCTTTAAAGGTACCAGTTTTATTTAGCTCTTAAACTGACTGGATGAAAAATGTTTGTGCTGCTCTTCATTCATTGGTGGGACAGGTTTATCTCCTTTAATTCACAAATTATGCTTAGTGTTTCTTGTGCCAGGGGAGTCTAAGGAAGCAAAGAGGAACTTTTCTTTAAAATTGAGTTTGAACAGCTATTTTCATGAGTGCCTCTAAGGCCACGTTCACACGGCGACGATCAGAAGAGAAGACGCAAAAGTGGCGTCTCATCTTCATCTTTTTATCCGCGTTCACACGAGCATCGTCATGAAGAAATCTGCGTGCATACGAGGACGCAAGCGTGTACAGAATTTGATTGGATGTGCACGCCGGGGCTTTAGGTGGTGCCGTGACAGAACACCACCATGTCCGCGCGCATGCGTATAATCGTTCGTCTCTGTTCGCGTCAAAATCAAAACAACTATGGCGGCGATGAGGAGGAACTTTGTGTGGACAGATGAGGAGGTAGAATTACTTCTCCAAACGACACTCAATTACAAGCTCGCAATGTGGAGATCTGCCGGGCTTACATACTCCGACATTGTTGTTTTTCCTGTATTGTGTGACGTCATGCGCAGCCACGTGAGCACGGCGTCAGCAGGTCTGTGGGTCCACCATCGTTTCTGCGTTTTGGACCGTGCAGACGAGGGCGCAACAGTGTTGTGTCCTCAGGAATTCCACTTTGGAATGAGTCTTCAGATTTTTGCGTCTTCAACCCAGAATAACGCCGTTGCCGTGTGAACGAAAGGCACCTCTGATTAAATATTTTGCCATTTTTACCTGCAATCGTCCTTGTGTGAACGGCCCCTCAGATACATCTGAGTTATCTCACTCACTCAGGAACCTTCCTAAAGAAACAAGAGAAAGGCCAAACTGGCCACTAGGCAGACATTATGCAAATGTGTTTAATTGTGATGTCTTTAATTAAAGGAAGAAGGCCCAACTTAAAAGGAGGCATTTGAGTCAGTCAGGTGCTGTGTCCTCTGTGTCCTCGGCAGATCTTTTCAGTGTGCAAAAACCAACATTAATCACAAGAGAAGGACATCGAGCACATGACCATTTTTATGAGCATGAAATTCATTGTTTGTACTCGTGGTTGATATTGTGCCACATTTGAAAATGACCATGTTGCCTCTGAGGCATGTCACAGCATTTAGGTAATTTTGGGAGGTAAATGACAATAACTCATTTTCAGAGTATTGTTCGACTGTGCTGGACTGCTGTTCCTACATAACAGCACATGCTTCTCCACAAATTCTTCCGGACATTCTGCAAACTTGGCAAAATATTCAGTCCTCCAGGGTCAGCACTGAGTCGAGTTTTCCTGTGAGATTCTTTCTCTTAGCAGTTAACATCAACCACAGGCTTTTTGTCATTAATATTTAAGGCAATGCTCATTTGCAATGCACAGTCAAGCTTTATTAGTTTGCCTCAGGTGCTCAGCTTTCATTACTACCCCAAAAAATATATTCTGTTGCATGATCCAAGGGGACTGTTGACTTTAATTATATGAACTGCTCAGCACAATTTTTCAGCTTTGTCCTTATTTATTAAAGGTTAGATGAGTATAATATAAAGAAATTAGCATTACATCTTCTATCTAGCACTTTACTCCTTTTTCTTCTTTGGCATATCGTTGAATAAGTTTGGGAAGGAGTTTGTACTTTTTCATTATAAGAAAATGAATGTCATTTAGTATTATAAATGTATTTGTGGTCTGTTTATGTGGGGAATACCTCCAGTGGAGAATTATAATGATTTTGTGATATTTAATATTTATTTTGTGCACAACCTTTAGAACCAAAAAGAAAGTAATTCACAAGATGCAGCTGTTGCAACTGGTTAAGGTCATATGGTATAACTCTGTGACCCTGGTGGTGCAGCTCAGCCAGTAGTGATGTGGATTGCTGCTCTGCCCCAGGATCCAGCTGTCTACCCTGCTTATGGTCACTCTGCGCTGACTGTGAAGACCTGGCACTGTTGTTTAGATAGTTGAAGGTCAGTTCAGGCTGTGTGTTGGTGGAAGGTGGGGGTGCAGAAACAGGACCGATTGCAGTGGGGAGAACAAGATGAGCTAATTTGTAGAATTCAAATTCACTAGTTTTTTAGTTGTAAGCAGGAATGGAACATCACAAGTCTTTCACACTTAACTAAGTGAATTTACTTTGGATCGATTTCAAAGGAAGGTTCAGGTGTCTCCCAGAAATACATTATTTACAGAATTAAAAGAAAAAAACCTCTCTTTTTTTTTTTTTCAATGGGACTTTGTGTAAAATGCAGTGATTTACTGATTGCATGAACCAAGATTAAATTCACAGCAAAAAAGACATCAGATGTGGAAAGTGAAACTTAGCCGTGTCATTAAGAGTATGAGCTCATCTTGAATGTGGTGGCAGCTAAACAAAAAAGTTCAGATAAGGACAACAAAAACCCAGACGTGGTGCTGAAACAATGAAGTTAACTGCACCGTCCACGAATGCAGCTTAAAGCTTTACTAAAGCAAGAAGGCGCATGTGAACATGGTCCAGAAATGACATCTCCTGGCACAGCACTGCTTCCATGTTCTGCTCTCCCTAATATATTAAATAAACACACCAAAACTCATTTAGATAGACGGATGGAAAGTTGAAAAATGTCCTCTGTCAGACAAAACAAATGTGAAATTCAGTGTGAAAATCATGGACACTGCATTCTCCAGGTTAAGTGAGAGGAATCACGCTGCTCTATTAGGGCTGGACGATATATTGATATAAAAAAAAAAATCTATATTTTTAAATCATATCACATATATCAAAATACTGTACATACTTCAATGTTTGATGTTTGTTTTGTCTTTACATACTGTATAAATGCTGCCCCTACAAGGGTCTGTCATATTTAGTTCTTTTCTAATGTTCATGATTTGCATAGTTGATTTGTTAGTTCTTATACAGTATTTATGTTAACATTTTATTGCTCTTTGAAAAGCTTAAAGCCATTGTCCAAAGTTCCCCCCGTGAAAATAAACGCTAGACTTGTGCGAGTGAAATCCGTCTCAAACCGCGCCTTTGGGCCTCTACTCGCGTGCAGTGGTGCATTTGAATGCAACTCCCTCTCCCCCTGCCTGTAATTCTGTCTTTAGCTTTGTTTTGTTGTCTTCGGAACGTTTCTGGGTGGAGATTTCTGTTTCACCAGCCAATGACAGAGCTAAGAACATGACGCCGTGTGGGAATAAGCTCATGATTGGAGCAGACACCAGTCACTCAAACTCTCGAAGGAAAAAAGAAAGAAAGAAAAAACGGCCGATTGACCAAAGAAAAGGTGAGAGCTTTAGATAATGCAAGTTGGAAAACCAGGGCTAAGTTAGTTAGTTTGGCTTTTACCCGCTTCTGAGCTCTGAAGGAGAGGCTTGAAGCTGAATAGTTTGAAGAACAAGGCAGCCATTAGCCTGAGAGGGAGGGGCGCTAAGTTTGAATGCTGTTGTTTGCAAACAGAAACAGTGGAGGGACTTCAGACTCTACCTTTAACATTATTTCATCTAGCAAGTTGAAATAAAACTACTTGTGACATGTCATATTTGGCTTTGATTGTGACTAAACATTTGCTCTCACTTTGTGATAAAAATATCAGGAAATATATCGTATATCAACATTCCGTTTAAATATATCGGGATATGACTTTTGGTTTATATTGACCAGCCCTGGGTGTATTTATGCTTATGGAACTGAACCACATGGAACTTGCTTGTGAAAACTAATGGGTCACAAAAAAAAAAAAAAAAAAAAAAAAAAAAAGCTGAATGGTTTTTAGAGACAGATTTTAGTGCAGCATAAACTTCATCTGCTCCAGAAGAGAGGTGTTGGACTGGCCTGGCTATGGTCCAGACTTTCACCAACAGAAAACATTTAGTTCACCATAAAGCTTAAAATACCACAAAGAGAATCCAGGACAGAGCAGCTCAAACCTGATATAAGACAAAGATTGGGATGACATTTCTCTATACACTCTAAAAAGAAATGTTTAGCCTCAACAAAACAATCAACTCAACAGTTTCCATTTGTCTTTCTTAGTTACAACAACTTCATTTGAAATTGTGTTAAACCAACAAACAATATTTAATTACACCGGATTAATTAGCTTTTCCTCTTTAGTGAAGATTATCTTAAGTAATGCTAACTTAATAACTGTTATCATAAGCACAAGTTTTTAAGTTGGTAACTCAAAAAAATATGTTTAGATAACTGACTTTACCATATTATTTGGAAGTAATTTAGATTGTTGTATACTTGATTATAATAACAATGCACACCGCTTTTTAAAAGAAATCATTGAACAAATTTAAAAATATTTCTTCAGTTGGTTGCATTTAATAAAATTAAGTTGAGTGAACTAAATAAAATTCAGTCAGTCATTTTCTGTACCGCTTATCCAGTTCAGGGTCACGGGGGTTGCGGGAGCCTATCACAGCTATTATCAGGCAAGAGGCGGGGTCGCCAGTCTGTTGCAGGGCCAACACAGAGAAACAGACAACCACCCATGCTCACATTCATACCTAGAGTGACCAATTAACCCAGTGGTTCTCAAACTGGGGGGCGGGCCCCCCAGGGGGGGCTCAGGGCTCTGTCAGGGGGGGCCCAGCCAGGCCTAGTTTTTGTACTTCTAACAAAAATGGGCATATTCTTTAAAGTACTAATGAACAAATGATGATGACTCAAAAGGCATTGCCCTCCACCTCAAATGCAGTGCATTTTTTCATGTATTCAATGCTAAATATTTGGGTACATGTGGTAGCGGTGGTGGGATGGGGGGGCTTGACATTATTATTTCCAATGAAAGGGGGGCCCTGCAAAAAAAGTTTGAGAACCACTGAATTAACCTAACATCATGCCTTTGGACGGTGGGAGGAAGCTGGAGTACCTGGAGAGAGCCCATGCATACGCAGGGAGAACATGCAAACTCCACACAGGAAGGCCACTGTTGGAATTGTTCAAACTCCCCCCCAGCTAGGACTCGTACTAGCAACCTTCTTACTGGGAGGCTGTGGTGCTAACCACCACCCTGCAGCCTTACATAAAAATCAGTTGAATGAAATTGTTATTTTGAATTCTATTCAACTTATTTTTATTTAGTCAATGAAAATGGAAAATTTCTATTTGGGTCAACTTAATAGACTTAATTAGAATATGTCCTGTTAATTTGACGCTGTGATTTTCAACGACTTACTTTGCTGCATTATTCTTTTCCTCTTAATGCATCCTTATTCTGTTAAATTATGCATCAGAGTAAATCGAGAGTCTGTGATAGGACAGTGACACATAAAATAAATCATTAAATATGATGAGTTTATCTACTTGAGTGGTCCTTCACACGCATGGTGCCAACTTGAACATCCAAACTGAACAGAATTTCTCAAAAACTTTCTCTGAATGTGAACATAACAAAGGCAGTATGACCTCTTCAGAGCCAGTCTTGAGCATTTTAATGTTGATGTATTTACAGTAGTGAAAATGAATTGCAAAATAAGTAATGTAAATGACAGTTGACTGCAGGCCTGAATCATGAGCTTACCATCAGAGACAGTCTGTCATTTCTTTGCTTTAAAAAAAAAAAAAAAAAATTCCTCTGGGTTCTCTGTCCATTTGTGTTATGAAGCATGTTCTAATCAACTTGGTGGCGCTTGGGTGAATCCGAACAGTGTATCCCTATAAACTTCAGATTCCTCTACCTGCTTTGGTCATATTATCAATATTCAGCAGTGAGTTCATTTGGCTGGAAGTTAAGAAGATGGAGTTCTTCCGTCATGGAAAGAATCCTGCAATCCTTAACTTCTCTTATGCACTGTTTATGTCGCAATGTTTTTCTTAGTCTCTCCTCACATTCTCTCTTTTATATCATTCCCCCTTAAAACTTTCAAAATCAATGATTTAGCCTCTCCTCACATTTGTTGTAATTCTCTCATGGCTTTGGTTTTCATTCGCTGCTTGAGGATGGCCTTTTTCACTTGCACCGAGAGGTCCTTTGACTGCATGTTGTGGGTTTAGAGTGGCTCCCAAATGAAACTTCCACTGTTAAAATCAGCTCCATGCCTTTTATCTGCATTTCTAATGATGTCAAAATAAGGGATTAACAAACAACTGTTTATGAAACAACTCTTGACTCAATTGTTCAATTAAATTTCACAGAATTGGGTTTAATATTTGAATATTCTTTGCTAAAAAGCTAAGGAGCAAAACAACCATTTATACTTATCCAATTAGCAATACATAGTCCAGTTTATGTCTGCAGTCTCTCACCAAATCAGACTTGCGTTTACGGTTAAACTAAGATCCAGTTTTATATGCTGATAAAAGCCTAAAATTTTGAAAAACTTAATGAAACTTTTTTTTTCCTTGCCAAGGTGCTCTTTCCAAAGATAGACAACCTGTTGGCTAAGATACTGTAATTCGGATAAAAATGTCCCTACAGACAAATAAATAAAACTGCTACCATTTCCCATTATTCCCAACAGAAATTTTGAATGGAACATAATTTTTTACAAGTTTGCCTGATTTCAGCTCGACAGAGTTCCTGATTTAGGATCATAGATGCTGTTTTTGAGGTTGTTGTTGCCATGGCACCAGGCTATTTTCCACCACTGACCCCATTCTTAGAATTGTCTTTCCAAAATGCAGCTGTCAGTACCTGCATGCAGACTCATATTTGTGTCATTTGTTCAGGCTCCCATGATTCCTTCAGTTTCTACATCGATGAAGCATCTCCGGTGGGCCCTGAGCAGCCAGAGACGGTGCAGAACTTTGTTTCTGTTTTTGGCACAGTGGCCAAGAAGCTAATGAGAAAATGGTTGGCTACACAGACTATGAACTTCACCAGCCAATTGGAAGCTGGGATTCGCTTTTTTGACCTCCGCATCTCCACCAAGCCCCGCGACCCTGACAATGAGCTGTACTTCGCCCACGGGCTCTTCAGTGCCACGGTCAGTCCACAGTGTTTGGATGGTTTTTGATGTGATGACTGTACGTGGCATGTGGTTGTTAAGTGATGTTTGTGAATTTCTGTCTACATGACGGAATATCTATTGAATGTTTGAGTGCAGACTGCGAGTTTAATCATGCAAGGTACTTCAGAGAGTTTAAGCATGCATTCACAGTTGTCCGTGCACCTAGATTTTCGCGCAATCATGCCATTAAAGTGATATTTAACATGGCGAATGTTTATGTATTTTTTTTCCAGGTCCGTGAAGGCCTGGAGCAGATCAGTAGTTTCCTGTCAGCTCATGCCAGAGAGGTTGTCTTCTTGGACTTCAACCACTTCTACGGCGTTCAGAATCTTCATCATGAAAAACTGGTGACCATGCTGAAAGATGTGTTTGGAGAGAAACTCTGTCCAGTTGTTTTTGCTCAGGAGGTATGTGTGCTCCTAACTTTTGACAGGAAATAGAAGTAATGCATGTGAGCACATTTCAGGGGCGCAGCCTTTTCTTTACATCTTTAAACAAAAGTTCTGTTAATTATTGTTTTCTCAGCTTTGCATGGAAGAGTTCTTTGTTTTGATCACATGAGATGCAGAATGATGGTTGTCACATCATTTATCATAGTTTACTTTTCCACTCTGAACATACCCTTTTGCATAAAACACAAGTTAGTAAAAGATGTTTTCTTACACCCAGATCTGACTCTGCTGTATTCCCCCAAACGTTCTCTTCACCATCTACCTTATAGTCCATCTTTATCTTCTCTTCTAAAGTGGGTTGGTGGCATGACCAAATTTATACAGGTTTCACTGTGTTTTGACAAATTTCTTTACCCATGGATGTTGATCACAGCTTCCATTGATAAAGAGAATTACTACAGTCATTGGAAGAGTACATTGTACAAAAATAAATAAATAAATAAAGTCCACAGTACCTGGGAGCAGGTGTCTGCCCCATATCCCTGAACCTGTGTTTATCTACACTCCTTAATAGAACCATGTCTTTGTCTATATTAAATATAGATTATGATGAAGTTGGTTACCTTGATACACTGCTTCCATTTTCTGTCATAAACCTTAAAGGGGAAGTTCACGATTTTTTACATAGGGCCTCATTTACAATAGAGCCAGGATACAACTTATCACTAAAGACAGTTTCAACATATTTCATCCCAACATTATTCTAGTTCCAGGAGTTTGCCGATGCTAATGCTAGTGAGTCAATAGGAATCTGCTAGCCTGTCATTAAAACCAATCTTATCCACTCCACAGAACATCCGAGGCAAATCAGCAAGCCTATCTGTGTCAATGCTGTGTTAAACTACTTTACTTGTGTGTTAAACAAGTAAAACTAGCTTTGTATGACGAATTCTGCATTACATATTGAGGAACTAGTTTCTTACCAGCTGCGAAATGATACATTTTGCTCCCGGGGGGTAGTGTTACTACCTTTGTCAGTGTATTCTGGTTCATAGAGATATGGTGACAGTTAGTTTGATGAAAAAAGTTCAAAATCGCCTTCAAAGTCCGACATATCCTCATGCCTTTCAGACACGGCCATAGTTCTGACTGTATATTTGCGTAATCAAATTCCTTCATGCTCGTCGCAGTAGGTGACACCACTCCACTGCCAAATGCAGGAAGTAAAACTTTGTAAAGTGTCTCAGCAGTAGCAATAAAAATGCAACAAAATGCAAGGTTTCTTTTATTTGTAACATTATTCTATTAACACAGCATTTACACAGTCTTTAGTTATAAATGATTTGCCTCTGATGTTCTGGGGAGTGGTTAAGATTAGTTTTAACGTCAGGCTAGCAGATTCCTTCTAACTTACACTTGCATTAGCATTGGCAACCTCCTGGAACTAGAAAAACAGAATGAAATATGTTGAAACTGTCTCCAGTGATAAGTAGGATCCTGGCTCTCTCAAAAAGGAGGCCCTATGTCAAAAATCCTGAACTTCCCCTTTAAAGCCGTTTTCAGACTTGCATTGCGGAACATGAGCGGTAAAGTTCATCCGCTCTTTAAACGGACTCGTCTTTTCAAACATGCCGCTTTGTTGCAGACTTATCACGTCCCGGGTGCTTTCAGACATCAGGAAATGTTGCGGAAAAGTCAGCACAGCCCCGCTCTCCCTTCAACTCAGTCCGGAACATTTCCTTGTGCATTCAGCCAAAACGACGTGCCGCAACATTTCCGCTCTTATGACATGGGGTCCTGCTGGTACATGTCCGCTACATTTCCGGGGTAAAAGAGCAGATCGCATGTCTGAACGCAGGCGTTACAAAGGACAGAGTCCGCAATATTACCGCTTTCCAATGCAAGTCTAAAAGGGGCTTAAGCAAAAGTGTCCTCAAGTGACATCTGACTCCAGCAACTGCTTCCAGCAACCCCTAACTTGACAGCATTTGCAGTAAATAGTTGTTTGGATTTTTTTTTAAAAAACCCAAGTATCTCAAGACAACAGAAATGGCTTGTTTTTTCAGCTAAAGTTCTTCTGTGTCATCATGTTCAACTTCATCATCATTCATACCATAACAAAAATTATAAGCAGTTTTCAGTAGGAAAAGTGAGATCCATCCTTAACGGCGGACATTTATATTAACTTATCTTTATTTGGCTCAATTTCAATAAAGATAAAGTCTGTAAAGTAATAAAAATTTTATGCACAGAGTCCATTCCTGTCCATAGAAGGAAAAAAAATCGACTTAATTTAAGACTGTTTCACTACATTGTGTACACAAAATACAAAAAATACTACATTTTATTCAACACAGTTACTCATTGTGGTTATATCATTGGCATGTTTGAGTACCACACAGACAATAAAAAGCCTCTCTCTCTCCATGATGCGCTCCCAGCCTCACGCTGAACACTGCTTCTATTTGGTTTACATATTTTTATTATTCATAGAATTACTTAGTTCTTACATTATTTACATACCTCTGCTTTTTTGTTTGAACATTTTGTTTTTTTTTAGTTGAGAAAAGTACAAACAAAGAAGTTTCTATAAAGCTTATGCCTTTAGGAGGGGAGGCTCTTTGAGGGGTAAACCTGCTGTGCTGACTATGTGTTTATACTCTTATCTTTGGCGCACAAATGAACCAAAATGTGTGAAAGAAATAGCAATTTCATATAAACAACCCCATCTTGTGCATTTAATATAGTTTTAAAAAATCCCTTGAAATAATTCTTCTTGTTTTTTCCTTACGTCTTTCTATGACTGTTCCTCGACTCCGTGGATACCAGCTGCCTGGTTACATTTTTTCTTCTGTCACTCAGCACAGAGGCAGCTCGTTCCTGTTCCCCTAAATATTCTCCATCCATACTCAGGTGACTCTGCAGTATCTGTGGGAGAAGGAGTACCAGGTGCTTGTCTTCTACCATCACCCCATGGCGCTAGAGGTGCCCTTCCTGTGGCCAGGCCAGATGATGCCCTCTCCCTGGGCCAACACCACCGACCCTGAGAAGCTGATTCAGTTCCTCCAGGCATCTGTGACTGACCGCAGGTTTGTCAGGTTTTGCTTTTTTTCTCTCTACTGAAGGCCCTCAGTAAATGTGAGATTAAAAAAAAGCTTAATTTCTCCATCATGAAATGCTATGGGTAGTGTTAAGTGTTATTAGTTTAATTAATTGTCTACTTTCTTCACCTATGAAGGGTCCAAATATAAAATGGATTTTTCATCTTAATATGTTTAACCAACATTTTTGCTGTGGGCTAATTTAATTATCTTACTCATTCAATTTCATTAGCTGCACCTACAACTAAAAGGAACTTCTGAAACATCACATCCAGAAAATCCAATTAATCTATGTTTATACTTTAAAAAAAACCCTTACAACAAGGTTAGGAAGGTTGAGTGTAAACCTTATAAAGAATCAGTTAGCAACCAAGTATTTTTTTATTATGCAAGGGAAATTAAGTATAATTAATTCCGTTTTTTAAAAACATATAGTACAAGACAATGAATGTTTTTAAGTGCCTTGCAGGTATAAATAAAAACCACAAGGTGAGAAACTTACAGTCGATGCAAATCTCTGAATGTTTTGGTGTGTTCCCTGCAGGAGGAAGGGGACTTTCTTTGTCTCCCAGGTGGTTCTCACTCCGAAGGCCAGCACTGTGATGAAAGGCGTGGCTAGCGGACTGAGGGAGACAATCACAGAAAGGTGAATAAACCTGAGCAACGCAAACATTTTATGTTTCTATGTTCATATTTATTTCATTATATTAGAGCTGCAAATTCTGCAGGGTTAGCAGCGATAGCAGCATAGAATATATGATATACACAGGCACTCTGGGACCAAAACGGTTGTGACACATTAGGCCTAAGGCCTTTGCAGTGACATGATTTATCCGAAACATCTCACTATGAAAATTCATGAGCATGTGCACATGCAGACACAAACAAAAGTGAGCCTTTGTGGCCTTTAAGAATTGAATTAAAAGGCATGTTGGTTTCTACAGGTATCCCTATAGGAATTTGGGACTGACCTCATTTAGATGCTGCAAAACAAATCCAAAGGCTCTTCTTCTCATTCTTCTTCTTCTTTTTCTATTTCTTTTTTCCCCTTATTTACACCTCAGCTTTGTCTGTATTTCATTCCTTTATAATGCCACTAGTTTATTAAAACGCACAGCAGTAAAACCATCAATTTTCCCGGCATGAATTATTCATTTGATAATTCCGCTATCATCCATTCCCACCAGGCGTTTAGCTACTTTGATGTAGGCATCCTTCAACATTCCTGGCGTTCGTTTTGCTATACAGCGTAGGACTCAGCCTTGCACGAAGGGACGCTAACATGAGTTTGAGATAATTTGAAGAATTCTGTTATGCAAAAAGCTGGGTGAGGCAATATGCATGGGTAACGCCCTCCCCTGATGCTCGCCTTCTATGAGCATGTCCATGAGTGTTCGGTGTCCTTCTCACTGCCAGACACCAGCTGTGAGAAGGACACAGCCAGACATCACATGCTGCGTCACACAGATCTTTTATCACAGCAAGGTCCTAAACCAGCCAACCATAAATCATCCCTTCCTCTCCCGCTCCCTGTATCATTTTTGACTTTCTCTTTCCCCTCTTGCTCTTTCCTCCTGACATGACACCGTGCATGCGTTTCTGCATATCCTTTCAGGGCATTACCGGGCATGATGCAGTGGATCAGGTCGCAAAGACCCGGGGAGAGCGGCATCAACATTATCACAGCTGACTTTGTGGAGCTCGGGGAATTCATCAGCGCCGTCATCACCCTCAACTATCATCACCTGGCTGACGATGATGATGATGACGCCACCTGAGAGCCCACAGGAGGTGTAAGAGTGTGCAGTCGCCGCCACCAGTAGCAGTGGTTGGGTCTGTGCTCTCAACCTTTTCTCTTTGGCATTTATTTCAGAAGTGGAGCTGCACAGCTCCTTTCACTTTATTTAGGGCTATAGGGAACTGAGAGATCGGGAGAGATGAGAAGAGACAAGCTGAGCATGGTAGAAGCAATGGTGATGTTTGGTTGGAGCACTGAGAATGAAGTTTAGGTTGGTTTTTCAATTTATTTTTTGTTGTTGTTTGTTTTTGGGGATCAAAACCTTTTTGATTTTCAAGCTGGATTTTACTTCCTGCCTCTGCTGTAAAAAATACCTGCTTTTTCCACCCCAAAAGTTTTGAGTTTTGAGGCTCGCCACTCCATCAAACATAGTTTCCTCGGAGTATATCAGGCCTAACAGTACTGGCACATCATTGTCAATATTCTAGTGAAAGTGACAGTTTTTTTAGGAGGTTGTTTAAAATAAAACTGTGTTACTGAAATTGTTGGCTGGTGTAAGTAGCTAGCTGTCATATGTCCTGTTTGGAGACAAAGTCCAAGTGAAGTCCTCTTTGTTACTTTTCTTCATCCACTTTTTTAAACAATATGCGCCTCTGCTCAAATCCCTGTGGGTGTTTATGAAAAATGCCTTGAGCAGCTTAAATGCAGAGTGTATTTAAAATTTGCTGTTTCCATGTGTTTGCTCAATTCATAGATAAAAAATAAACAAGCTACTTCTACTTGCCCCCAGTAGCAAAATTACAGGGTTTTCACCCAGTAATTATGTCCAATGAAATAAGCTGACTTGGCCAGTTTTATCTGAAATAGTAGATTCACTGATTAAAAACACTGATTCACTTATTTAAAGCCACAGAGGAAGAGAGGGAGAATCCAACTGGGCTTGCTGGGAAAAAGCACCAGCCGTGTTATACGTACAGATGCATTTAGTCCGTTTGCACCAAGTGGTAATTTCGACATTTTCAGCAAGTTTTAAAGCTCTAAAAAGAAGCAACTCACTGATAGAGATTCAGGAGTGGCAACCAGTCATTTGTAGTGGCGTGACACATTTATCGCATTATATGGTGGGTGCTGAGTCGTGATAGCAAAGTGTAAAAATACAGTGTATCTGGGGTACACAAGTGTATCCGCAGAGTGTCTGTCTTTCCTTCGCTGGTTGCTTGCCCCCTGTGTGATTGTCTGTACTTGCTTCCATCGTGCAGCACACATGAGTCATCATGCGATGTATCACCATGTTGTGTCTTTCATAATAACAGGTGATAAAACTGCATTACAGTCACTTAGCAACTAAATTTACTTCAGATAACAAAAGGGTAAGGGTCATGGGTCAGGGGTTTTTCATGTGAACTGAGAGATTGGACTCTAGATGTAAAGATCCAGCTGTAGCTCTTTGATAATAGATGCTTAATGTTCTTTGATTCCCTGAATTTCTGTGAATCGGTGGTGGTGCAGAACACTTAGCTCCGTATACTCCGTATATAAACATTTTGTTGCATTTCATTTTGTAGTTTGCTCTGTTTAACTAAGAGATTGAAAAGCACATGGAAATGGCTCTCCGAATGACAATAGACAAAACTGTGTTGAAGTTACAGATGAAAATAATGTCATTCATGTCAAACATCCACACATCTTATGACCAGTGTGGCATTTTCCGTAGAGAATGTATTCCAGTCCCTCCAGAAAGTTGCGATGCTGCAATTGTAACTATAGAAATAAACACAAAGGGGTGGAATATCTACAATATAAAATATAGCAATCCCAAATTTCTCATATTAGCAAGAAAACAAGGTTTGTTGCTTGAATAGTTTGACTTTGGTTGAATTTCTGTTAATATTTGAAATTGGAACTTTGCATCTTTCTGAAGGGACTGGTATTCTGCCAGGATGTTATTGTAAAGTTTGCTAATGTAAAGAGAAAAAACAAACAGGAAACTCAGATCCTCCATTTGGTGAATGTATGTTTTGTGAGTGACTGTGCCATTTCTAAAAGTCCCATGTGGGTGACTAAGATTCAGTCAGAAGGTCATCTCTGTATTATATTCCTCTGTGCGAACAGTACTTCTTTTACTTCTGTGTGGTTTTGTGTCAAAATGTTTTATATTGTGCAAAGTTTCTACATTCGTTAGCTACAAAAGTAAACTGCCGATAAATTGTAAAATATTTGAATCATTATCAGAAATCATCCACATTTTATTGTAACTTGTACCTTTAGTGAGCCTCCATTCTGGCTGTTTTTATTTATTTATTTTCTACTTTCTTTGCATGAAACAAAAGCTTCTACATGTACAGATTACTGTACACCAGTAGGGTCCATGAGGTTCGTGCACACCTACGGCCAGTTTTTGTGTATTGCCCTGAAAAGCATGTGTGCATCTCAGCTGGAACTTCTCTGTCCCTTTAAGGCAAATGCCTAAATCAATTATTTTTTACATGTTGCACTGCTGTAACCCCTGAAACCACACAAACAAGGAGACTTGAAAGTCCTTCCAAGTTGTGTTGTAAGAACATACGTGTCTTCCCTGGTCCAAACTGTTGTCATTGCCCCTTCTCCCCCTCTGTTCTGATGTGAAAAGACTCCTTTGCTGTTGTAAAACTTGAAAAAAAGAAAAAAAAACTTCACTCAAATGAGAGTGACTCTGTTCTAAGTGGAAAATGGCCAATCAAATAAAGCTTCAATGCCTATTGAGTGAAGTCTTATTCCTTGAAAAGTTTAAGGAAACCTGAATGATGATTGGTTACTTGGTTGGTTGCTTTTCTAAGATAATTGTTGCAATCACTACAGTAAAACTGCAATTTAATTTCATGAGCTAATGGCAACATTAATGTGGATTTTCAGCTTAAAAGCTAACATGTTTCACTCCCTGTCTATGCAGAAACGCAACCTAAAATCATCCTGTTTCCAGGGTGATGAGGATGGAAGGTAGGTGGGCAGCGAAACCTAGGGTGACCTTACTGAGACTGTGTTTTGTAATGTAGCATCTGCCATCGAGTGGCCAGGTGTTGAAATGGAAACAGATTTAAGTGTTAAAAGGCTCAGTGTTGTTTTTTGTGTATTTTCTTGCACATTGCCATCAGGTCTTTTTCTTGGATTGGTCTTGACGTCTATTGTTAAATGGTAGCAAATCACCAATCTGAAGTTTTACTCCTGTTTTACAGTTTATGACCACAGTAGATATTACAAGCAATCAGCAGCATTTTTCCCCGGATGCTGCTTACAATGATGGCAGTATAATAGCGCTAACTAAATTCTAGCTGGCTGGATGAGTATCACTTGCTCTGGTTCCACATTCAAACCATTAAGAGAAAGAAGCAAATTTTATAAACTGTCCTTACATCTTTAAGAGAACATGCGCATTTTGATATATAAACTGTATATATTCTACTTCTGTGGTTTATATGATTTCTGTGGCATTATTAACAGAGCAGCTTTCTTCTCAGTGATATTGCGAATACCTATTTGCTGAAGAAATGGGAGAATGTTATTGTGTGTTTAAGTATGTGTGCACGTTAGTGTCTCTGTCACGCATACACAGATGAAGAGGAGGTAGAGGTGTAGGAGGCAGAGATGGATGATGGCATTCAGACACTTTAAAGAGGGGCAGTGGTGAGATGTGCAGTTTCAGAAAAGTTTAGAGTGTGTGGAGGAGGAAGAGTAATTCCACCAGGCATTTCAGTGTCTGCTAATAAAGGTACATGTGCATATTGTGACAACAGGCCAGCCCTATAGATCTTGGTGTTTTTTTGGTGGTTTTTTAAATTCCAGAAATAAAAACAGAAAAAATCAAAATGGATTTTGAATATAAATTTTATACCAGTGTTAAAGAAAACAAACACCAAAGAGGGAGCAGTCAATTTCAAAATAAAGGAGACAAAAAGAAAGACAACAGGAGTTTTCTGTTTCAGTCTGCTGCATCAATGGCTCTCGGCTGCATCTGCAAAGACACAGGTGGCTAACTGCTGTACATGTCTTTTTCAATCAAAATCATTGCCCCCTTCATACAAAAAACTTAAAGGGAAGTTCAGATTTAAAGTGGGCTTGTGTGAAGTACTAATGAGCCATTAGTGTCTTATCTGAAGTAAAAAGTATTCAGAGTGCTCTCTCTTTAAAAAGACAGGAAGGTACTGTAGACTGACAGGAAGCTATTCAGAATGAGGCAAAATAAAAAAAATAAAAAAGAGTGAATATTTACCATACAACTCAAAAACCTGAAGATGACACTTGAACAAAAAAAATGTGGCAGGTTTTTATGCTATGATGCACATAAAGTAAAAGTAAAATAACAGAAACAGTAATTAAAATTTTAAGAGGTACTAGCATAGCCTTGCTTCTTGCACAGGCAAGTAATAGGACAGAGGGCTTTGACTGTAATTGTTAATATGATGAAAAAGGTTTACAGACAGCTGGCAGTTTGATGTAGATGCACTCAACAGCCCAGCTTAGATGAAGATGAAGGAGGAAGATTGCATATAAGATGCCCCGAAAGGCATCTTATATGCAGAATCTTAAATAACACAGATCATAAAAAAAAGCAGATTATTGTAGATGATTGCTGGATTGGAGTTGTGATAACAAAACTAGGACTCCGGCAGTGACAGTATGAGAGCAGAGATGGGCATGCAGGAATAGCTTGAAAAACCCAGAGATCAAAGATGATGCAAAGGAAAAAATGAACAATCAAATTAAGCTTTTGCATGATTTAAACGATGAACATTGTCTCCCAAAACTCTGCTCATATTCCCTGGAATTTAGGCATTTCCTCAACTACTCTTCATCACTTCCATTTTGTCATGCAGTCAAACATTTCACATGAATAATTCTGGCACCGCTACCTTGGTTCAAGGTTATCTGAGCCAAACCGTATGTTTCTTGTTCCATTTCTGTTTAACTCTCTCTCTCTCTCATTGATCCCTCCTCCTCTTTTTCTCCACTTGATCCTGGCATGGAGCCTCATCAGAAGTTTGGTAATCCATAGACTCTGAGGGAACCTTTTATTTTCCTTTCTTCCAACACGTCACCATGATTCGAATGAAATCTATCACCAAAAAATTACAATTCAATTCACAGTTGATTTACCACTCCATATTAAAATACATCCTTATAGAGATGAAAATGCAGAAAAGTAGCTGCGTTCCTGTGAGTTGCAACACTAAACTTCTAGAGCACATGTCGGTCAAGGACAGCCCTCTAAATATCATGAGACCCACTAAAGCAGAACTAATGGAGGGCATGGTCTGGTGGCCTATTGTCTGGGCAAACTGTTTTTCAAGCTTAAGGGACTTGCTGCAGTACTGAGCTGCAGCTGAGTCATTTAGCACAGGGTGCACATTTCAGAAATAAAGGAAATCATTTTTGCATTGATTACTTCAGTTAAAAACAGAAGATATGCAAGACTTAGATTTCCATTTTGTTGTTTTTCATTTGTATTTGGCAATAAAGTGACAGTGTGCTTAAATTAATGTTTTACATTTGATTCTCCGCCAAAATCATTGTCATTATTTAGAGTAGTTATGCATGGCTCTCACGCTGGAATTGGCCAAAAAAAGACTGCTTGTTGGAAAATTAACCTGTTAATGAACCACAAACACTCAGATCTGTGAGACAAGCTTAATTCTTTACTCAGGCCCGAGGAGTCCAACACAGGTTGTAGGCCAATGTTGGACTGACTACCTTTGTCATGCATTGCTTTTTTATGCACCCTCTTCTCATCGTCTAACCTCCTTCTTGGATCCTTCTTCCATCCCCGAGTAGAAGTCCCCTCAGGGGGGAGAACTCATCAGTCTTTGAGCCTTGTTGACTCATCTCCCCACGAAGACCTCCTGGTGAGGTGTTATCTCCCTTTGTCTCTGGGAAGGTGTGATAAGGTCTCTTCTCGTGCTCACAATGCCATAAACCCACATTCTTCCAACACTGCTCTGTCTACATATGTGCACTGGACCAAATAAGGTAGTGGGAGTTTAACAAAATACAGAGAAGGATCAAATGGTAGATGCATTTTAAGTTTTATTCTTTCCTAACAAATATTTCCATCTGCAGACATCAAATGTGTCATCTATTTATGAAGAGACCCCATTTTGTTCTGCAGAGCATCACTGGTACACATTTGAGAAGATATAGAAGAATCAATCGTTTGACCAAATTCGATGGACAGAATGCGACACATCTGAGAAATGAATCATCTTCTCCATAATTCTATTTTTTTTCTTTTTTAATTTTTTCTTTCTTTTTATGAATATAAGACTCCTCTTTATTCAATTCATTCTTTAATAAAGCATTTGTTTATAACAGCATTTTATATTGCTGGGTTTGACAAGAGAAAAATGAAAGTTGAAAGAAGAAATGATAGGAAGTGGAACAGAGAGAAAGGAGTGAAGTAAAGAGAAAGAGAGAGAGAGAGAGAGAGAGAGAGAGAGAAACAAACAAACAAACAAACATGGATACACTCACACAGTCAACTGTTGCTTCTATAGACCAATCCGGCCAAACGCCACAACTAGACCGTCCGCCATTGCCACGGAACGTTTGTGTACCTGTGTAATGAGAACAGATGAGAATCGCACTTTTTTCTTAACAACATGGAGGAAATCTGGAAGGACTGTCGCATTCCTGGTTGTTGAAACATCAGAGGAAAACTTTAATTGTGGTAATAAATGAATAAGAAGATCACAGACATTTATTTCATGGAGATTTCTGCTGTCTGTGACAAAAGTGGACGCTGCTGCTCAGTCCACTGATGTCAGTGTGTTTGTATCGGGGAGGAATATCGGACACAGAGCAGAGGAGGAATAACTTGCTGCCATGGTGGAGAAAACACTGGATTTAATCCCCAACAACAAAAACACGGTAAATTATGGTGAACACTCATTAATCTGACACTTTATTTCACATATCTATGTTCCCGAAAATGACGCATCGCATAAGTTATTATGCTAGCTAATGCTAACAGAGACAGCTGTGGTGATGCTCCCAGTTCATGACTAATCTGGGAGATATTGTGAAATATAACGTTATTTGCTCTGATCAGGGCAACGTTGTGACCAGAAAATAAAGATAATGACAAATTCAAAGACAAAGCAAACCAATCCAATTTTATTTCTTTGCACTGAAGGATAAAAAAAAAAGAACAAACACACAGAAATCCCGCATTTTCATCACACATTTGTTTTTTATGGACCAATTCATCTTGTTGAATCTGCCTGCTACATGTCAGACGTAGTGCTGTCCCAAAAAGGAAATAAGGACAACAAGAAAAGTCATTAATTTTTCTTGTTTGTCCTTTTGTAGTAGTGGGCAGAGAACAGAAGGGAAAACAACAACGAAAAAAAAATCTGCCAATAAATAGCTATATTGGTGTCAACAGCCATTTGTATCGATGGTACAACAATAAAACTTTTATCACATCTTAGACCAAAACCCGCACAACTTTTGTTCATGACTAAGTGTTTCACAAAGCAGTTATACTAGTGGTCAAGAACAAGTTTTACCATCTGACTGCAAGCACAGTAAATAAACTACTGTACTCCTCTTTTAGTAACACCTGGCAATTAGCTAATGATGGAGACAAACAATAATCCACCCCCAGAAAGTTTGAGTAACCTTAAACCAATTTACCACTAAGTACAGTAGCAGCCTTGCTTGTCAGGGGCACGTTTCCTGGTGTAAGATAAAGTTTGCTTTCAGACACAGCAACCCCTTTTTTTCTGATTTGTTTCTAATTATATAAATCTGTTTGGTGGGTTAAAATTGATATTTTCCATAGGTTATTTAATTGGTTGCTTAAAATATGTGACCAGTTTTGTAGAACTGACTTGTAGTTTCAGACCCCAAAATGTATCTGTAGTTGTGCATTTGATTCATACAGACAGTTGTGTAGATTTAATTCACACTTGTTTTCATACATTCAAATGTAGTGATCAAAGTTACGAAGCATATGGACGAGTTAGAAAACTTATTGGTCACCACATCATTGTAAAAAAAAAAAAAAAGAAGAAAAAAAGTAAGAAAAAAAAGAAAGACATAGAGCCTACATTTATCAAATAATTTTGGGATTTTTAGGGCTGTCAAAATTCACACATTATTGCAAAGAGATTAATCTATAAAATCAACCGATTGATTTTGTAATTATTGCATACATAACTATTACTGATACCATATTAAAATTCAAATTTGGAATTATCTCAGTAAGCGAAGCTGATTTTGGGCTACACCCAAAAGTTAGAAAAGTTAAAAAACATTTATCCTTATTTATTAATTTTCTAGATAGTTTTCAAACCTTATATCTCCAATTTGGGTGTCAAGAAACAAAGTTATTACAGGTGCTATATCAAAAATCCAAATTTGGTCCCATCTCCGTTAGAAAACCTGAATTCCAGCATTTGAGTACAGCTGTTAAACTAATCCAATAAAATCCACTTTTCATGAAGATTCTGTCAGTTTCCAAGCCTCACATTGAGAGGATGGCCACATGGTGACCATTAGGTATATCACTTATTAACCACTCAGTCATCTCGCAGTGGTGGGGTCGCTAACACCAACGTCTGTTATCTTGGGAGTTGTGGCTCAAAAGTTCGAGAACCACTGCTATGGATAACTTAAAAGTATGAATGATTGGGTGGAAATTTGTCTTCTGGAAATGTCTCTGTGGATAAACTCTTTCTTTAGGAAAATTACTGGTTTACTGGTTAGTCTGAGGATAACATGCAGAATAATATTAAAGATTAACTCTTTAATGGCAAGATTTTCACTTACCCACCTAAAATTGTTGCATGTTTGCTCACAGTTTAGTCATGAAGAAAAAATGGTTCCCAAAGCTTTGTTGCCCTCCAGTGTTTGCTTGACTAAATCACATCTCAGTTCTGATGTTTAGGAGAGTCCAAGTCAAGGTTAATTGCACCCGATAGTGTCTATTTCATCGGCCACAGCTGCCATCAAAGATCCTGAAATATGTGTGAATATTTCAAACAGTTATAAAGTTATAGATTTGAGAGGACTTGTTTTAGTATTAAGAGGAAGCTCAGAGAGAAAGATGTTTCTTTTTAGGTGTGGATTATGAAACAAAAATCAACACACAATGAAGCAAGTACAGAAGAGGAAACCTACTGAAATAAATTGTGAAATGTTTTTGAATATTTCCAAATAGCCCACTTTCTCTTTTGAATAATATCTTGAAGACAAAGGAAATTAAAATTGAGTCTTATAGGAATGCTGTGCTCAGGTTTAGAGGTTTAAAGAAACCTTCAATATTTGGCAAACCTCTGAGCTTAGCTTAAGTGTAGTTTATTTAACAGAAGTTATCTGTGAAATGGAGCAAAAAAATGTCAACCTTCCAAACATCTAAAGGAACTGAAGCAGCACAAAACAGACAACAGTTTTAGTTTGATGAGGAACAGAACTTTCTTACAGCAGATAAGTTAAACTGTCAAGCCCAGATTTATCTATCAACCTCAAAGATGTCTTTACTCAAATTAGGTGTCACAATGCCTGGCAATTACCGGCTGTGTGAGACAGAAAAACAGAACACAGTGCTGTTCATTTATAGCTCTGCTTTTCTTGCAGTAACAAGCAGAAATTTCCCCCACGAGAAAATAAGAATGTTACCGAGGAAACTCACTCCTTATTTGTTTTCAGCTTCTCAGTGGTTTTCGGGAAAAGCTTTTTGGCAGGAACACCTACAAAAATATTTCTTTTTCTTTTCCAAAGAAAAGATACCCCCACAGAGAAACAGGCTTCACACATAAATCATGTGTACACACACACGTACACTCACACGCACACATTTCCAATTTCTTCACAAAATCCAGTGGGCTCTCCTTCCAGCAATGTGACTCCCCTTAATATAAATAGAGGTTGAAAGGCTGCAACATCTCTTGTGTTTGCTGCACTTCGTCCATCATGAAGGCAAGTACATTTGGCTTTTAATAACAGAGAAAAATTACACAGATTTTCTACTTTTGAAAACCATATGATATGCTGATATATAGATGAAAATGTATATTTTAATTACTTTTTTTGTTAGTAACACTTCTCTTCTCTTCTCTTCTCTTCTCTTCTCTTCTCTTCTCTTCTCTTCTCTTCTCTTCTCTTCTCTTCTCTTCTCTTCTCTTCTCTTCTCTTCTTTTTTTTTTTTTTTCTCTTCTCTTCTCTTCTCTTCTCAGACCCTTGCACAACTCTGTGCAATGATTTTGCCATGGCTGGTTATCCTGAACATGCTCAGAGTGTAAATGTATTTTGTTGTTTCAAGGCTAAACCAAAGCATAATGAAGTATAATTTTAAATTGTGATTGTTGGTCTGCATTGAAAAAAAATTTTTTTTGGTTGAATAAATTATCTTATTAAATTTTCATTTTTAAGCTTGTGTGCTCAGAGGGTTCATTGCCAGTGGGGGCCTTATGACGACTGGTCACAATGTGATCCCTGTACCAAAACACAGGTTAGAACGATCTGTAAATTCTTGCGCCTAACTTTCTATTCACCCATAAAACCTGGCGGCTGATTTCTTTGTCTCCTTGTGGTATGTAACAGACAAGAAGCCGAGCCATGACTGTCTATGCGCAGTTTGGTGGGAACCCATGCGATGGCTCGCGCACTGAGACCAGATCTTGTGAAACTACACAAGGTTGTCCCTTAGACCATGGATGTGGAAACAGGTTTCGCTGCCGATCAGGTTAGAAATAAGATTCATTCTTCATCAACATTCATCGACTAAACTGATTAATTACAGTAATAGCTGCTTTTTAACCTGCAGGAAAGTGTATAAGCATGTCTCTGAAGTGTAACGGAGATCAAGACTGTGAGGAAGATGGACTTGATGAACGTGACTGTCAAACCGGGCAGTTCGTTACATGTAGTGATCACAGAATTCCTCCACCACCTAACATTCAGCAAATAGGACTGGGGTAAGTGACAGATTTGAACATATTTCTGTTTGGATTTACCCATACAGACATACAGACACTGCAACAGGCTTCATACTCAAAGTATATATTTTCATTGTTTCTACAGGTATGATGCAGTGACTGAAAAGACAAGAGGCATTGTGATTAACACAAACAGCTTTGGAGGCCAGTGCCGATTAACCTATAGTGGTGATCACAAAGCTACCTATCGACTGCCTCTCAGTGTTATCCAGTACAGCTTCGTGGTGGGTACACCTGGAAATTCCTGCATCATTTTTTTCTTATAGAGGTACCCTGCAGAGATATGATTATACGCACAGCTTTATAGGAATTGCTTGATGTCCCAACAGAGTAATAGTAACAAACTATTCCACCTTATTGTTTTCAGTTAGAAAAATCACAAGTTGATGGATAAAAGGTTTATTGAGCATTGCGGATTGTTGGTTAGGCTCTGATTCCATCACTCCTCGTGTATGCATTTTTTGAATGCTGATTTTCTTTTTTTCTTTTAGCTACAGTAGAGTCCACAGGTGGATGCTGGGGTGGTGGAGGGGTTACAAACAACAGCAGGCAATGTGCAGTAGTAGCAGCAGTGGTAGTGGATGGTAGTAGCATGAAGCAAACAGTGAGAGAGGAAGTGGGCAGTTCCAGTAGATACCCAGACTGGATGAGTATGTTTGATATGTAGCTTGAATGTTTGAGGCAGATCACATTTGATGCATCACATCAACTCAAGTTGTCTGCCTGAACTAGCTTGTAGGCATTGCTTCATTCCTGCGTTTAAACAGATGTGAGTCTTCACGGTCGCATGAGTCAAAGTGAAAGGATATCAAACTGTCAGAAAGATGATTTCTTGTTGTTTTTATTTAAGCATGGTAACTTTCTTTTCAAATTATCTTCACTTTTTTTCTTATTAATTTTTGAAAAGGTAAGGTTGTCCCTCATGGGAAGCTGTATGTCATACTCTGCATTTTCCAATAACTCACATAGAGCATGAGCCACACACAACATAAAGTCTGATCAGTTCAGTCGTCAGTGTTTCAACGAAGGCTGGAATTTATTCATTCTGTCTTTGAGGTCAGAAAAAAATCACTACACATCACAATTAGAGAGCAAAAATTCAACAAAGTACCTTCAAAGATTCTGTTTTATGCCTATTTACAGGTTCATAATTTCACTTCAGGAATCTGCAACAATAATGTTGAATGCAGCACTGAACAAAGAAAGAAAGGATGATTTTTCTGCATATTGCTGGATCTGCTCCTGTCAGTTTAAGGCTAGCTTCCTGAAAGGCCCACTCTAATTTGAGCTGAGTGATTAAAAAGGTTTTGTAAGACAGGTTGTTTTTTTATTCGTGGTGTGCCAGCCCAGCCTCACACCACCACTTATGATATAGCTAATCATTTTTACAACGAAGATATTGTGTTAATTAGTTGAATCTTCTTGTATTTTTAGTAGCATGTTTATTCACAGTTCGCTGGCAACTATATTGTACTCAGAACCAGCCCAGAGACCGAGGAGACCAGCATTTAGGTACACCGGCGTTAAGCGAAGGCATTGCACTGGACAACAGTTTCTGATAATCTTGGCTTTCTGAGATAGTTTATAATATTTGATTGAATTAATGGATGTCAGCTCCACAGTTCTTTTACAAAAAGCTGAAACAGAACATTTTTTCTGTCTCCACTGCTTATTGTTTTCAGTGTCAGAGCCACCATCACAGCCTGTCAACATGTTTCTGTAAAAATGAGACGTACCCACTCTTTTACCCACTATAACAGCGCCTTAATTGAAAATGCTTCTGTTCGTGTGGATGCTGTGATCATGCCAATGTCATGACGAGGAGGAAATAAATATCATGGCTACAGACTCATGTGATACTGGTTTGAAGGCCAATAAAACCCTGAAAAGAGTTTTTGATCACTGTAAAATCAGTAAAGGTAGAATTTCATGCAAATTTATTCTTTGTTAAGTTTAAAATTCCAAATATTGCTAAACATGCTGTTCCCAGGTAAAAGTCCAGGCTGACTTCAGTGATGAGGTGTTCACCAGTAAATGGCACTATGCTAAGGATATTGTCAATCGAGAAACAGCGCAAGGAACCACATCAGGATTTCGCAACTACGACTTTCATGAGAAACAAGACAAGACTCAGGTTTGTATAACCCTTAAAGTTTTTCCTTAGCAACTATAACAGCAAACTTTAAGATATAATATCTTATTATCAGAAGGGAGCTCAAATCATTTTTTCTTTCCAGAATTACAAGCTTATGGTGTTGAAGAATGAAGTAGAGGTAGCTCAGTTCCAGAGTAACTCTCCTAACTACCTTCCAATATCTGAGGAATTTTGGAAGGCTCTGGCAAAACTCCCATCCGTCTATGACTACTCAGCATACAGGAAGATTTTGGAGAGGTTTGGGACCCACTACGTGGCTGAGGGAAGCCTTGGAGGCTCCTTTAAAGTCGTTGTCTCAATTGATCAAGAAACTGAAGACTTCATGAGTGAGAATTTACAAATCTTAGGACAAAAAGAAATTTGACAAGTTATAAATACTTTGAGATTTCCGCTTGCTTTTTTTTTTTTTTTTTTTTTTTTAGCAAGCATGAGTGTATTTTCCAGAGTAGAAGTAAAAAAAGAAGTGAAAAAATCCAACTGTTATCTTTTAATTTTGACATAACCTGATTATTTTTGACATTTTAGTGAATTCATAAACTTGTTTTAGCTAGATGAAATAACATTTCCAAAATATCTTCTCCATCTAACAAGGAGATATCCTTTAAAGCCTTTAATCCTTAAACTTGCTGTTTATTTCTGCCATTGTTCTCAGTTTTTTTTCCTCTGGTTTCAAGGCCATGAAAAGCTGGTATTTCGTGAATGTGAGAGGACCAAACGCTGGATCCTGTTTTTCCCATTTACAGTGGAGAAGTGCAAGAAGAGAGATATAGATGAACCATTTACTAAAAGTAAAATCTGGATTTTGTTTTTACACATTTGAATGACTATATAAATGAATGAATGAATGAATGAATGAATGAATGAATGAATGAATGAATGAATGAATGAATGAATGAATGAATGAATGAATGAATGAATTCCTTTGCCAGTTACCACTGAAAAAGAGAAAGGGAACAAGTGAAATTCATGTACTTTTGTCTCATTTATATTTTCCACAAACCTTTTTCAAATAGATTTTGAGAGATCAAATAATGTGGATAAAGTCTTTGTGGAAGGAGGAAGCGGCTCACATGCAGAAGCACTGAAGAGAATGGACCTCAAAGATCCAAAAAAGAACTGGGAAATGTACTCCAACTGGGCTGAGTCTGTTAGATCAACCCCAACGATCATAAACCAAAAGGTGTGGGCAAATATACAGTAGATATAATCCTGGATTAACTTAGAATCTTTGGCACATGTTGCTCTTTTACTCCAAATCTTTTTTCCAGCTGCGGCCGCTGTCAGAATTAGTGAAGGAAGTTAAATGTGCTGGGGTGAAGAGGGTCTACCTGCAAAGGGCCATAAAGCAATACATTGCAGAAAGCCACCCCTGCCATTGCCAGCCCTGCAGAAACAATGGCCTAGCTGTCATGGATGAAGACGTATGCAAATGCATTTGCAAGCCTGGCACAGAAGGGCCGGCCTGTGAGCGGGGAACTGAAGTTGAGGGCCAGCAGGGTGAATGCTGCCTTTCAATTAGATTTTTTAAACTACTGCATTCAATCAAGCACACTTGTTAAAACATTATAAATTGTTTCTGTTTGTGTCCATTCAGGAGTGATCCACGGTAGCTGGTCCTGCTGGTCCGCCTGGTCATCGTGCTCACAAATTGGGAGCAGACGTATTCATTCACGAACCCGCTCCTGCTCTAACCCCTCCCCTCAGAATGGGGGACAGCACTGTACTGGAGAGGCAACAGAAACTTCTCAATGTGAAGATGATGAACTGCAATACTTAAAGTTAGAGCAAGCTTCTTTTTTGGGGGGTTATTTTATTGTACATCAGACTTCTCTACCAGTTTATTGCATTCAGTTTCCAATGACAGAATGTGTCACTCTGATTCTCATCAGTTTACTGTAAAACAATGTGCTGATACTTTTGCTGCAGGACCATGGAGCCTGAGTGCTTTGACAATAGTCTACAACCAAGTCCAAAGTGTGATACCCCACTTCCTCTCATCAATGGTTACATCCGGGTAAAGATAATTATGCAATATTTCTAGTACTTTAACAGTTACTGCATAGTAATAGTACAATGATTATGTAAATATTTACAAATCAGAACTGAAAATAGAATGTGATCCTTTTCTTCCTGTTTTTTTTTTTATGTTTTAAATCCCAGAGCCCTAAAGATGTTTACATTGTGGGTAACAGAGTGGAGTACACCTGCACTGCAGGTTTTCATCTTGTTGGTCAAAGCATCCTAGAATGCATGGCTGGTAAAACCTGGTCTAGCACACCTGGACACTGTGCACGCAAGTATCCTCATCCGATCTCACTTCAGTTCAGTTCAACTATATTTGTATGGCACCAATTCACAGCAAAGTCACCTCACGGCACTTTTACAGACACAGTCCAATTCAGTCCAATTCATTGTTGTCCGGTTAGAAAACCAGTTTAAAACTATTTATGTGATCCATATTTGTTCAATTTAAAATCAGTAAGTTAATATAAGCCAATTCATAAGAATGATTGCCTAACCCCAGGAAACCTATGGATTGCACTGAATCTTATCGAGGGAAGAGTTTGGTGCATTATGGGTTGTCCTCCAACAGCTTCAATCTATTGCAGCATAACTGAAGGGATGGATAAAGGTTACACACCAAGCCTGAAAAGCTTAATCAAAAAGAAAAAAATTTAAGCCTGTTTTAAATGTAGATAGTGTTTCTGGAACTGGGAGCTCCATAAGAGAAGGGCCTATAGTTTAAGGCTCTGCCTCCCCCATCCTTGCTTTACAAACTGAATGAATGAAAAGTAAACCTTTAGTCTGAGAGTGAGCTTAATTACTGGAATTATAAAAACTACGAGCTCTTTAAGATACATTGGAGCTGGTCACGATGAACTTTATATGTGAGTCAAAGAAACCAAACTTTTTGAATCACTATGTTAACTTTTATATGTTATTTATTTATGTTGTTTTTTCACTGCAGGTTCAAAGTGCATACTTAATTCACTCACTAAGGATGTCATAGCTTCTTCTTCAGAACTGCTTTATTCCATCGGGGAGTCAGCTTCTTTGTCCTGTCCAGAGGGTAAAAGCTTAGAAGGAGAGGCAACAGTTATTTGCACCCCCAGTTTGAATTTTTCACCAGATCCAGCAAAAATCAGATGCATTAAAGGTATTCTTTTATTTTTCCTCCTCTTGATCAAAACAATTTTCAAAAAGATGATACTGGATTTCCAGACTTGACTGAGGATGTTGTACTCTTAATTTGTTCTCGCTTGAAATATATTATGCAATTTATATTACATATTGCAGTCAGTAAATGCAAGCACTGTTTTTGATTGATACCTACGTATCCTACAGATGAAAATCTAGAACCCACTCAGCCCACAGCACAGTGTGAGGAATGGGAGACATTTTTTAGAGGAAGATGTGTTTGCAAAACAGTTCAACAGTGTGGGTATGTTGTTTCTAATCAGTAATTAAGTCATACTACTTTTTTTGGGAGGGGGGGGGGGGGGGGGGGTGGGGGGGGGGCAAAAGACTGTCTCTTTTGCTTGCTTTTTGTGTTTGCTGCTGATTTTTGTCTATTCTTTCTTTTCTCAAGCCCATCCCTGGAGATGTGTGTCACATCTTCTGCAAGCAGCAGGGCTATACCTATCACTGTGTGCAAAATGCATGTGATGCGGTGTTTGGGGAAAGAGATAGCGATAGCAGAGTACAACAACTGCATCTGGCCACAGCGCACTGAAACAGGCTGCACTGACTGTCAGATGTGGGAGACCTGTGATGGTAGGAGCATGCAAGACAGCATCACAAAGTTTATATACTTGAAGTTTGTCACTGCTCATCCTGCTTGTTTTCATGGGATTTTGTTAGATCAAGCCAACGTCTGTCGGTGTAAGGATTCTGAAGAATGCTCCATCCCTGGGATGAATGTGTGTGTCCGTGTTGGTGAAAATGCAACAGCCACCACAGAAACCTTGAGTGAGTGTGAAGCAGGACTTCGACGATGCAAAGGAGAAAAGGTGTCAGTAGTCAGTATTCTCCCGTGTGCTTCTTAAGAATTCGGGGTTACGCTGACTGATATGTTTTTTTTTTTAACCTTCTTTTCCTGTTAATTCTTAAATAAAACCACAGAACCTATGGTGCCACTACACAGCATACTTTGAAGGCACATTTTTATGCATGTGTCAAAATGATTAAACTGTATCAAGAAATGAAAATGTGCTCCAGTTTTATCTACATTTTTGTTGTTGTTTTGTATAACTAATAAAGAGACATATTTGACCTACACTACTGCAAATTCAACAATAGGGAGAGGTGCAACACAGTGGGATGATGATGTGTTGCAAAGTTTCGGTTTTAAAAAGATGTTAGATGAGATTGTGTTTGAGCTGCATGTTTGAGAAAGGTAAGGTTTGATATTGAGAAAAATAGGTTAATAAGTAAGAGTTAAACAGCAAGGAGCTGTGCATTACAGCACATAATTTTAATGCGGGACGCGGAGTCTGGAACACCACGATGTGCAGCGGAGTGGTGTTCCCGTGAGGTGAAAACCATTAAACGCACAGATCCGAGGTATTTAATCCACTTCTGGTCCCACAGAGTAAACTTTTCATGACAAATGTTTATTCATTTTACTAAACTTACTAAAGTGTTTAAAGGCACAGTATCTAAGAATTACTGGCCTCTAGTGGTAAAGATGGGTATTGCAAGAAAAGATGTTTTCTATTAAATGACTTCATATTTCAAGCACTGTAGTGAATGTATGGTGGCTGTTAGTGGCCAAAATTCTCCCAGACATAAATATGTTTTTATCTGTGAGTGGATCCAGTGGTCTCAAGTGTAGCTATGACTGTATGATCAATAACTATTTTTAATGTCTTTTAAGGCATTACTGATCCCAAACAGTATCTAAGTTAACTTAACTTAAACAAAGCTGGTACAGCAGTTTTGAAGTTCAGGAGGTTCTCATGCATTGTTTTGTCCATTCAAGGACACCGTAGTAAAAAATGGTGGAACAAATAAGGCAGCCTCCATATGTGCACCGCCCAACAAATAGAAATAAATGACTAATTTTAAGAAAATAAACAATAACAGCTATTCTAGTGCATCGATTATACATCAATAGAAACACAGTTTTGAATTATATTTAGCATTTTTCTGCCACTGACCTTTGATTTTTTTTACATACTGTACCTTTAAGTATAGGAACTATTTTATGCTGGCAGCTGGTTTAAGTGTTTCTATGGTGATATCATTCCGCGTGTATGGTATATACAAAAATAATGTACACCAGTTAACATTAGAATTCTTACTGTTCATGGTATAATAATAATAACAATAACGATAACAATAATTTGTATTATTATTAAGAAGAAGGAGAAGAAGAATGGATTCGATTTATATTGAGCTTTATTGCTGATGGCACTCAAAACACTTAGATTATTTATTATTCATCCACGCTTCACTCATACGTGGAATAGGCTAAATGCGAAGCCACAGATTGTAAAAAGTTTCTTTGGATAATGCTTGAAACTGTTTTCTCAAATAATATTTTGTGCTTACAAAAGCAGGCACAGCTTCCCAAATAAGGCCCTGCAGGCAGCAGCCTGTTCCTGCCTCTGGCTTGCTTCCTCTCACGTCATGAGTGCAAGAATGTCTGAACCTGCCTGTGAAATACTGTAAGACAAGATCCACTGTTTCAGTATCACAACGTAATGAGTCCGTATACAAGCGTAATTCCATAAACAAGCAAAACTTATGTTTCTTTTTCTTCTATCATCTGTCATCAAGTTTGAAGTTGTTGGGTGCCTGCTTTGAACAGTCATTTATGGTTTTAACCTTCCTGTTAAGTCACGTGTCAAATTGACCCATTTTAAAGCTGAAAAATCTAGAAAAAAAAGTTAAAAGTAAGTTTTGGAATGAAACTTCTTCTGCTTGGCTTGATAAGTGTAATTATCATATAAAATGAGAATGGTTAATTTTCCATATCTGCAACACCCCCTTCATGTTTCTATTATATAGATGATGTATTTCACCCCAATCCCCCCCCCCCGCAAGAATGCAGGTATTATTGTGACTTTCCTGGGCAAACTCCAACCTCATTGGGTGGACACTCAGCAAGGGAGAGGTAAGATTCACTGCAAGGGACCATATATATGCATCTGCATATCATATGTTTACTGTCAGAGCTTTACAACAGGTAACAGCTTTGGAGGCTCTGGAACTCATCTTTGATCAGGAAATAGAGGGAGACCATCTTCAGATCAGTTCTGAGACAGATGAGGATTATAAACCAAATGAGTACACTAACATTTATGTTCCTCCAACCAAGACATTCACATCAAAAGGCATTTAGATGCATGCTTGGGGGTCCTCATCCTGGCTGGAGTCAAAGTCAAAAGATGAGTCAAAAGCCAGTCTTTGGGATGCAGAGACAGGCAGGGCTGTATTTCAGCTCTGGTGTGTGTTTCCTATAACAATGGAATGACAGGTCACTTGTGTGCTGGACACTCACAGACAGACACACACATGAATTGTGCTCATATTGCTGGTTAAAAAAATGTGTTTGAATAAGGTTAACCTTCAATTCAAATACTCATGACTAATTTGTCTTGATTTTATGTCACAGGCAAGGCCGGATTATCCAATGGGCATTCTGGGCACAGGCCCAGGGGCCCACGCCCACGTGGGGCCCACTGTGAGGAAATGAACAGAATCAGATTGGAGGCTCCGCTTGGCAGGAATACATGTAAATGCATCGGTACTCCAGCCAGTAGGGGGCCCCAGAGGGCTAACCGACTATGAATACTACAGAGCAGCAGCTCTCTCAGTGGGGAGTTTGTAACTAGACTGGTGGACTGGAGCAGAACTCATGAAAGCGGGCCCACCTCTTGGTCTGGCTTCCAGTAGCAGCGCCTTTTTAACTGGATATGCTGCTGGCGAAATAAAATAAGGTACGTTAGCTAACGTTCTTACAATGACCGTAACTCTTCGACCGCTTACGCAATTGACGTAATTTCAGCAGATTCTGAAAGACGAGAAGCGCAGCTTTGCGCTGATATGCAGCACATTACGGTAAAGACACCGGCGTGTGCTCTGTGTTCAGTTGTGCAGCGGTGAGAAAAACGATCAAAGTGGTAAATAATAGCGTCTTTCTGGAAGTTTGTTGTGTCGTTTGCACATATTATAACATAAAGTGAAGGAAAAAAAGATGAGACAATCTAGACAAATACACAATTTTGTCACCCTGTGACAGAAAATAAAGTTTATCTCATTTTATGAGGAAGAAGAGAGCTCCTGCTGGATTTGTGGATGGGGATGAGGATGAGCAGCAGTTGTACACTAGATATTTATTCTTACATTATGTAACACCATTTATTTTCAATAGCTGGGGCAATTTTTCTTATTGGCTTTAACTAAAACTGCTGTATAATTTTCTATTTATGACTTTACTATCTTATGTATCACTTTTATTTTTATTATCAAACCTAAAAATAATCTTGGGGCAGAGGAATTCGCACAAAAAATATTTGTGGGAGATTTATTAGATTAATTATTGAGCTTTATTAATTTAAAAAAGAGAAAATGGACCAGGTGGACTGTAACTATTAAACTGGTAAGAGCAGGTTTATCTAATGAGGACAAGTTTTCTGCATGTTGATGAGAAAAGACAAGAAAAACCAAACAGAGACAGGTTGATGGTGCACATACAGAAGCTCATTCAGCTCTGAGCAGCTCAGTCCGTCCTCCTGGTGAGTTTGTGGCTGTCATGATGTTGAAGATAAAAGAGAACTTTGACTATATCAGGTGAAAGCTTATCCATCAAGCTAGGAATACTGAGTTATAGCATTTATAGAAAATAAATGAGTCCAGTTCTTCCTGAAGTCAACAATCATCTCTTATATTGTGTTTGTGTTGAAGATGAGCTGATTCTGCACCATCTCACCAAGTGACTGACCAGAAATGGTGAGAGTACAGTGCCTTGTGGTGCTTCAGTGCTGGTAGCTGCTCAGAGATCCAGGTGGAGGAGGAGGAATCCACCAGGAACTGATGGAGCTTCTCACATACTGGAACAAAGCAGCTGAATCGTATTAAAAACACTTTAGAAATCAAAGAACATGACCTTCAAAGTGCTGCCTGATTGGTCCAGATGAGAGTGAGATCTCTGAAGCAGGAAGATGATGGTGCTTTCAACCTCAAGAACATTATGATATGCAAACTGGAATGGATCCTGAGATGTTGACTGCTTACTGAGGTGAGCCAATGACAGTTTCTGCAGGACTTTCATGATGTGACATGTGAGGACAGCTGGTCTGTAGTCATCTGGCTCTAATAGTTTATAAAGACATAAGAGGAGGACAGAGAAAGAAAGAGAGAGGAGGAAGACAAAAAAGACGCAAAGAAACTCCAGATATTTACATGCGCTATAGTTTGATTGCAGTGTAGTGTTTTTTTTTTATGTTGTTGCTGCCGGCTGAGAAATGTTGTTTTACAATAATACTAAGTGAAATCTGAATGATGGACATTATATATGATGTCCTTTTGGTTGTGATTGGAGGGGCCCTTCAAGACTTTGTGCCCAGGGGCCCCTGCTTCCTTAATCCGGGCTTGGTCACAGGATCCATTTAAATTAGCAACATCACTCCATTTTTTTAAAATAAATAAATAAAAAAAATCAAATTAATGGTAAGGTTTTGAATTTTATTTGTAGGTGTGACTAATAAACACTTTAAAAAGTTTTAACATGTATTTTTAATGAAAGACGAGTGGCTTACCCTCATTAAATCATGAGAGATAAAGAAAACTGTAGCACTCAGTATTGATTAAAATCATTAGTAATGGAGTTAAAGATGAGACATAAACACTGTTGCATTATCAAACATGCCCAGGGTCAATCTGACCCAGGAACATTATTGTTGTTACTCAGAAACCAACAAAACAGGAGGGTTAAAAGCTGCCTTATTTTTGGATATTCTCATCACCGAAATACTGAAACTGTTTCATTTCATTAATTCAGTTCAGCACAGTTTGATTTTTACTTGACTGTACAAAGTTAATCTCCTTTGATTCTTTGTCTCCACCTAGTGGACCTTTCAGTCAACTACACCCCAGACAATTACAAACACAAGCTAATTGGTTTCAATAACAAAAGTTTTATTAACAATGTAAAACGACCTATTACAGCTTTGACTCCCGCGTCTTCATCCTTCCATGAACAGTGAACTATCTTTTATAAGCAATATCCATATTACCTGCCCTCTGTTTCAGTCAGTACAAGATTCTTCCCACATATACCAACATAGACTAACATTCTTCGCTAAACGCCTCCAACTTTAAAAATAATTCAGAGCATTGCGTAAAGATTATGTGTATATACAAGTCTAATGTCTCATTTTATAGATAGATATTGTGTGCAAAGAAGTTTTCTTTTGAGTATTGTATCATATATTCCATTTTGATGGTGGAAAGTTTAAGTTGGATACAGGTTCTTGGTTTATGGAAGACTAAATTAAGTACATTAGGAGGAAAAACAGCAAGAAACAGAAAACAGAGACTGGAATACACAAAAGACTTCTTCTGCACAAACTTGTATCGCTTTAGACAGACAAAGGCACCGTTCTGTCTTTGCAAGTGCCATCCTCACGCTCTCAAATGGCATATTCATTAAGATATCACATTGTTTCTGACAAAACAGACATTTATATTCCCTTTTTTAAAAATATGAATCATCATTTCATTCAGTCTGAATTGTGGAAGTAATTAAACATTGACATGTCTGATGACCTCTCGTTCTCTTTTCACATTGGACAAGCAGATATCGGACTTAATTTACCAAAAAAGGGAAAAGCTTTTGCAAAAAATTTCTCAAAATATACGTTCACGAGTTGTTTCATTCCCTTGCAGTTACAATTTTTCTCGGTATTAAAAAATAAAATTATAAAATGGGCAGCCTTTGAACAAAAAAAGAGAAAGAGACAATTTATTTTAAAATGGCAGTAATAGGTTGGTGGTAGACACAAGTGGTGACAGACAGTGGGTAATGGTGTCTTTGTTGCCGCCTCCTACATGAAGGTGGGGCTCTTAGCTGGTTACCAGGCAACAGAGACCAAAGAACCGCCTCTTCCTCTGTCGGACAAGTGGGTAGGGAGTCAGGTTCAGCAAACTGCTGTCATCTGGGCAGAACACAAAAGTTCCAGTCATTTCATTTCATTTCAAAAGTTTTAATTATGATTCTCTTTTTCGTGTTTTTATATCTGATGTTTTCAATTATGAGCCACCCATAATCCAGATGCCATGGCTCTTTGGAGTTGTGGTGTGACCAAAATGGGAAAGTACTCAGTTTTTTTCTTACCTTGGTTCTTCAGTGGTAAAGGCATTGTCTCCCTGAGTTTACTGAGAAGGTTCTTCATCTCTCTCATATCCCTGCAAACAGACATGGGATTTAGTTTGTGTAACTAAAGCATCTTTCACTAAATTCTGAACACACACATGCACACACACATCAAAAGAAATTTCAAAAACTTATATCAACTTTCTGCTTACCGAACAAACCCTCTCAGTAACCTCAGCTTAAACACTAGTGACTAGAGTTTTTTTTGCATGTTTTGGAGAGTTTTTTAAAGGTTTTTAAGCTTTTTGACATTTCCTGATAATAATCTAAATCAGTGTTTCGCAGTGTTCCTGCATGTTTTAGATGTTTCCACACTTTAACTCACCTGACTGAAATAAATGGCTGGTTAACAAGCTTGCACAGAACTTGATGAGGAGATACAATCATCAGATTCAGGTGTGTTAGAGTAGGAAAACATCCAAAACATGCAGGTTAGTGGCCTGACAAACTTAAATCAATTTCACAGAAGTCCTAGAAACTAAATCTGAACCAAATTAGATCATACTTCAGCTTACAAAGTCAATATTTTTGAGAAATTCATCCAAGATCAGAAATAAGTGGCCAGAATGAACCTTTGATATCAATAACTTGCATGACAAGCTTGTGGATTAATAGCAGCAATCGATCCTGCAAATCAGCTTGATGGACTTTTAGTCATTATTTACTAAGGGTTACTAAGGTCAGTTCTGCCCATTCAAAAACATAAACTTTATTCCTCTCAAACTGTTCTTGAGTAAAGGAACCTGTTTAGGGTTGATGTTTATGCATGACAAGATGAGATAAGGTCGGATAAACTTAATTGATCCAGAAGGAAATTCTTCACACAAGCCGCAACACAACTAATCCAATAGTAAAGAAGATTAATGAATGATTAATAAAATTGTTAAAATCAGTAAAAGGCATGTTAAAGGAATACTTTGTAACTTTTGGCCACTAGGGGCACTAAACCTTTAGCTTCCCACAAGCCACACAACTGTCACAAAGTTAAACAGCCTCTATCCGTATTTTTGAAATTGTGTTTGCGGATCACTTTCATCAGTTGATAGTGAAGTCATTGAGCCATAAAGCAGGTCACGTGATCCAATGAGAGTCAGATCTGCTCCTGCAAAGTTACAATGTCTGTTTTTTGAGAAGCGCAGCCCCCTTGGAGTACTGGCATGTGTCATGTGCTGTATATTGACCCCCAGAAAATCATCAATTACATTAGGCTAATGTGTGGGTCAAAAGTTACATGGTGTCCCTTTAATAGAAATAAAACACGCCAAACAAGATCTTGCTGTCCTAATTTCATAATCATGTAATCAGTCTGCCTTCATCTATCAGGGGAACATTACTTTGCCACTTTCCAACTAAATATTAAATCGTCTGATCCCCTTTACTAGCCCCTTCCTGAAGAGGTAGTCAGTGTTTAATGACCAGGCCGGTTTATAGTCAAATGAAACCCAGATATTTGTAAGAGACTGTCTCTATAGCTACTCCCCCAATGCAGACCGGTTGTGAAGATAAGGACTGATTCTGAAAGTCCAGCATCAACTCTGGAGTTTTAGAGGTGTTGAGCTGAAACTGGTTTCTCCCACACCAGTCCAACTGACCATTCAGAGATTCAGTTCCAAGACAAATGTGCTGGATTACGTCTTGAGAATTCACTGCTTTACGTCAAAAGTCATTCTTCTGCTGATAATGATAAACTGCCTGGTCCTCATGCAGTAAAACAGACCCAAACCATGCTACTGCTACCAACGTGCTTTACAGATACGGTGTTGTAAGAGAAAGGAATGCGTATTCTTGTGATTTCCCCAGACACAATTTTTTCCACACTTACTTTTCTATGTTTTCTATATCAGCAGCCACTAGCCAACAGAGCTGAGGACAATCAGTGGGGGAGGAAGAGGTGTCTTCCAGGATGGGGATGTCTGAGTCCTCAGTCTTGCTGTCAACACCAGGAGGGCCACATGAATCTTTACCTAAAGCACACAGAGAGCAGCCTTAACCATGCATCACTAAACAGATGATAAAATATCAGAAAATGAGAAAGGGGCTGGTAAAAACCAGATTATTGTATTTCAGAAAATTTCAGGTGAAAGAGCAATAGTATATATTTACAGAAGAATTTAAGTTTATTAATAAAGCTACAAACAATATTATTGGAATGATGATGAAGTTGCAGATAATTCTCTGAATATGAATTAAATGAGATATTCTTGCTTTGCATATAATGTCTAATCTTCTGAAGTGTTGTGATTGTCTTTAAACAGAAGTACTTATCTGATCACGCAGTGCATTAACTACCCAAAAGGGTTAACGGTGTATTTACCCTTTCTGTGGAGCTGCAGGGATCCTAGCAAGCAGACAGATTTCAGCATCTCTGTGATGTACATCTCTAGACAGCACTGCAGCTGGATGAAGAGCCTGCAGATCTCAGGATGGATTTCCCCGTCTTCTGGCCTGAGAGTGAAGACAAAGCAAAATTACAGATTAGCTGGAGCTTGAAGAACTGTAAATGCTTTAATCAACTTTATAGACACAGATTAATCAAACTACGGTTTTATCTTATGAATGAATTCATCTGTTATTTTACTGAAGATGATGCATGGGCATTCCTTTAATCCTCACTCTGGCCTCACTCTGGCATACTATCTAACAGATAGTTTTATTTGTAACATTTTTCTATTAACACAGGCATTTTCATAGATAGTCTTGTATGATAACAGATTTTCCTTGTGTGTTCTGTGGCATGGATAAGACTGTTTTTAATGACAGGCTTGGTGGGCCTATGGACTTGCATTAGCCGAAGCTTCGGCGCAACTAGAATAAAGGGATGAAATATGTTGAAACTGTTTCCAGTGGTAAATAGCCAACTTAAAAATGAGGCCCTACAACAAAAATTCCAAACTACCCCTTTAAGTTATAAAAAGTAATTGTGGAAGTGGCAAAAAGCCCATGTGCCTTGCTAAAGCCAGTGTTTGTCTCTGGTCTAGAATGCTGTGGAAGGGAACAGCAGACTGTGCAGATGATATCTGCAGAAATAACATTTTTGCCATATGCAAAGAAAACACAATACTACGTAGTTCTATGCTAATTAGTCCTGAATATTGTTTAATTTAGCATTTCTGTTGATATATTTCAAACATAGAAAAGGCTAAATTCACAATAGTTATTCAAATAACAAGAAACGGAAAAAGTAATAATCAATAAAAATTTAAGTAGTTAAGCTTTTTTTTATTCTTACTTTTGTCAATTTCAACTTATTTCATTGACAGCGGATTTTTTTTCCTTCTTTAATGGGAGGAGATGCAAACATTTGAGCATAAGTGTAATTATGTTGTTATTAGTGCTGATACTTGTAGCCTTTAACAAAATCACAGCACCCACAGAACCTGCCCTCCAGTAAGGATGGATGTTGTGGTGTTGAGGGAGACTTACTTCTCTTTAATGAAGACTTTCATTTCTTTCTTTTTCTTTTCTTTTCTGGGTATTTTCATCTGAGCTGACAGAGGTGCTGACCTCAATTACTTCCATTCAGGAAGTTTTTGTTTTCGTTGTGTTCCTGGGATTGAGATCACAAAATAAAAAACAATCTTTGGGCATTTTTATGTGTAAATAATTAAGTGAGAACCAGATCCATTAATGTATAAAGGGAGGAGATTAAGTCAAGCTTCTGACTCGGTATAAAATTTCACAATTATTGTGAGTTTAAAAAAAGAACTATGCACACACGATACACAGGTCCCTGGAAAAGTATTAATTTCATCCAAATAAAGTACAGTACTTGTGGAAATGTTTTAATTGGGGTTGGATTAAGAAAAATAAAAGGTAATCCACTAAATATATTATCTAAAAAGTCTTTTAAAAAATTGGGCTTTACAATAAAAAACACAGACCAGGCAAGAATAACATTAATTAAACATAATTAGACGTAGTGACTGGCCTTTTGTAGCACTTCATAAATGGACTTTATATAAGAGCATCCCCCCCAAAAGCTTTCTGGTTCAAGAAAATGTGTTTGGACAGCTAGACTTCATAAATCAACAAAGTGCTGCAGCTAGAAGGTGCTAATAAAACCTAACATCTCTCGACCCCCCCAAAACTCTATCCCTGCAGTGAGGGATGGAGGTGGCAGCATCATAGGGTGGGAATAATTCATCAGCTTAGGGATGATGGATGGAGCTGAAGCCGGGCAAATTGAAGAAAACTTTTGAAAATCTTTCATCCAAGTGAGCTTTTTTTTTTTAGCATAACAACAATGCTGAACATACTGCTAAAGAAACGTGTGTAACTGTAGAGATGAACAAATTATATGCTCGCTCCGAAATTTGTCTTATTTGAACTTCAAAGGCAAATAAGTAAGTAAGTAAATAAACAAATCAAGGATGAAAAAAAAAAACATGTGATCCAAGGTTAACTAAAACATTAGAGCCATGATGCCATGAATTCAGTGAGTTGCTGGGTTTATAATAGTCCAGGTTCTAGTAGTTCTGCACTATATGGCACCACAGTCATTATTATTTAAATTTCATGAGCAGTTTTGTAGACTGGGTCATTTTTAGCACCATGTGGGATCATAAATATTTCAGAAGACCTTAACAGTAGAGATTCAAAAGTTGACTCTTAAAGTTGCTGATCAGCTGTTGGTAACGTTTCATTATACGGGTACAAATCATACAATTAAGCCATAATTTACTAATTGATGGTCATGCTGATTTGATACCTACATAAAAACGTGCAGATGCAACATCAAGTCCCATCATTCACCACTAAAGAATCATCGAGTCACCATGATTTTATGTGATTAAGCATAACATCACAAAAGAAATGCAAACCCACCAAATCTTTATAACTCAGTTTATCAAATTTTCAATTCTGTTTCATTTCATAGCCATCTATCTACTGCTGGACACTGGGCCTCCAGGAGAGCAAACCAGTTTGTGTCCTCGTGTGAATTTATTTCTGAAACCAAAGTGGTCATTTGTTGCAAACATTTACATAACATAAAATACATGAATACAGCTGCATAAATATTTTCTATTTAACTGAAATGAAGCGAAGATTAATCCACAGAAGTTGACAGGTATTAGATGGAATAATGAGTCACTGAATTAAATATTAAAGTGAGCCCAGTTTAAGGTTGAAAATACTCTCTACTCTAAGTAGAAATCCATTCTAAAACTGTGTGAGTGGTAAGTAGAGCTATTTTAACTTTGCCTTTAAATATGCTTGATAGTAACCCTTAAATGTCCAGCCTGAGTTAAGTTTAAACTCTCTGGTTGTTCAAACCTAAACTCAATTCTTAATGCCACAACTTACTCATCAATAAGAAAAATGATTCATACAAATCCTTTGATGCAGCCAATGCCATAAAAGGTCATTAGGTACGCACTGATGATTAATCTAATGTACTTTATGTTCCTGTTGATTTACTTTCACACTGGAAAAAAATGAATAAAAAAAACATTTACGGTGCTGGGTATTTTTCCTTTATTATGTTAGATTGTACTGGCAGCATACAGATGTACATCATTATTCAGCTGTTTGACACAAAATAAAACAGATCTCTGTATTTCCGATGTAACCAGAGCTGGCCACCGGCTTTTATTAAAATTGAGACTTTTAACTTTGCAGCTAAATTAATCTGAGGTTAATCTGAAGGATGCTCACAAGTAATACTTAGCAGGTGTGATATTATAGAGAAAGAAAACAGAACTGCAAGGTGTGAAAGGGCTGTGAGCGAGGGTTGTGTGTGGGGCAGCTGGGCTTGACTCAGCAGGGGGCAGAGGACGGAAATTAGCCTATAATCCTGCAGTTTTGTACTTGTACAAATTAAATGGATACGTATGTCCCTAACAATGCTTTAAATAAATAAATACGAATACAAACTTGCACTTGGTACAGATATTTCTCGCACAGATAATGCTACTGGATTTCTGCGTACCAACACCAAGCTTCTTCCTTGTGATGTGACATTGCACCTCTGCTGAAGCACATGTCTCCAGTATGAACAGCACTTCTCAGAGCTCATTCATCGAAGGATTCCTGCAGGAAACAACTAGAAATGTCCTTTGTGGAAGGAGGTTCAGAACATGTTATCAGTGTTTTTAGAATAATGATGATGTTAGTGCTGCTATCAGTGGGGCATTCCTCCTAAAGCTGCTGTGCCATCTTTATTCAGAGGAAGCAAGAGCATGGCTTTACTAGTTAGTCCACGATGATAATAATGATTATGTCCAAGCAATCATAAGCCATATGTTGGAAAAATAGAATATTTTGCTGTTTACCTGGGTATTTAAATGGCTATTTAAAGGGTTTAAAGGGATTTTTAATGTCATGCTTCATAGATTAGCAGGAAAATAAACAGAAAATAAACTGGTTTACTTGCTAAATATACTGTACAAATGCAAAATAAAGGTAAATAGAGTCGATGAAAAGATTTAGCTATGCATGTAATATGTATGCGTAGAATACACATTGTGAAAAACGGAATAGGTATTGAGCCAGAATACTGTATGTTACAGATCAGAACAGTCATAATAGAAACTTAATAGAGTGATATTTAAAGGAAGCTTATTCTCCGAACTCTAAAAAGTAGTTTCTTTAAGTGCATCCCCATCACAAGGAGAGACATGACCTACACGACAGTAAATGAACCTGAGGTTGTTACTATTGTAACAGTGTCTGGCTTTGGCAAGTATCTTGCACAGCAGAAATCCCTCATAACTCTTTCCACTGGCTATATTCTTCACAACTTTTCCCCAACACTCAGTTCAAGTATGCCAGGACAGCTGGCGTCTTAACTTCACAGAGCATCTTCAAATCCCAAGCTTCACTTTGCCCTTCTTCCACTGGCACCAGTGTAGAAGGGTCAATGTTGGCCAAGTCAACGGTATTTTCAGGCTTCTATCTCTACCGTCTCCTTTAGCTCCAAGAAAACCTTCAACAGCAAACAAACCTTGTAATTCTGCATGAAAAAAAATGCTGATTAAACTAAAAGTGAACATTCATTAAATTGAGCCGTTTTGCATTAATTGTTTTGTCATGGTCATCATAACCCCACAAAGGATTTGGATGCTTATAAAGTTTTACAAAACAAAAAGAAAAAAAAATCAACTAATAATAAGACACACACCCACAGACACAGAACCACTTTAAAATCATACCAAAAGCAGAAAAATATTAATTGACTTCACATTACTGATACTAATGTCTCGGAAATTGGTCCTGGGAAGCGTCCCAATTCCACTCCACCTTGTGCATTAGGCACAGCTAAATGGAAGTGATCAGTTACAGAAGGCTCTTGTGATTACTTCCTGTTATAGTTCCTCTGCTTGCATATTAGAGCTGTCATTTTTAAAAGCTGATCTCATGTTCCATTTTCCTACATGCTCTCCCTACTTCAAACTTAGGGTTGAAATGTAGATAATTCTTTTTTCTCTTTCTTTTTTTGGCGTGTAAGGGGCTTACACAGGCCTAAAAATGGGAATTCTTATGCAAATTAGAGCTTTACTTTGGTCAAATTAGCTATTTTACAACTTCAGGCGCTGCAGTGATGCAGAGCGCCACATTTGTTGGGGGGTTGCTACACGCTCAGCGTCGTGGACAGCGCTTCACAATCATTTTCAGTACCATGGACAGAGTCTGTGCCGACTCACCCCGATATCAAGGAGAGACTCTGGTGTGCAGCTCTCGCCATTTCGCAGCCTTTAGTTCGGGTCTTAAGCATTTCCGCCCGTAAGGAAGGACAGTCGACAGTTATTTCGCCGATGGAGATGACCAGCTCACGGTACAGAGCCACAAGTGTGTTGAATTCTTGAACGATCTGTGTTAAAATGATGAAATAAAATCACATAAATGTTATTCTCCAAATGAGCTAATCAAGGTGGCACCACACAAGTATGACAAATAGCTTGTTTGAACATGATTTCTTGTCCTGATCATTGCAGTAGAAAAGTCTTCATTAGCCTGAGTTGTTAACATGACAACCTGTCAAAGAAGAACAAAATTGCTGACCAGCACTAGGCTACCCCACAATTTAATGTGCCATGTGCAGGTGCATGGTGGTGTGTTTCGATACAACCAGAATATTCGCAACCTTGCACACATGCAGTCACAAATTCTTAGAGAAACGTGACTGAACATAAAGTCAAGCCCTGCCACGAAAACAGCCAGCAAAGAGAGACTGCACGACTGATTGATGAGCTGATTGGCTGATTGGGGTTCAATTATTTGTTTGCACAAATCAAACCTTGAGCTTAAAGCACAAATATTTTGCTTGATTTGTGAAACTTCTGCATGGCATCCTGCTGTAGTCCTGTAGGGACAGCGAGGCTCCATGACGATCATACTACTGTAGATGCAAAATAAAATAAAAGAAAATATGCTTATTTTTGTTAGCATTGTTAAAATGAATACCGTATGCATCATGATCACGAACATCTCCACAGATTGCTTTGCAATCCAGGCAATTTTGAAATCAGCTCAAATTACCAGCACCTTTGCACACTCTATATGCAAATCACACAGTCAATCTGCACGCTGAGGTGTTCTGTTTGGCTTCACTGCCGACAAAGCAATGCAAATGCAAACAGCTATTTTTAGGCTGCCAGACTGGGGTACAGTCCTTTCTCTTGTTTCATTTATCAACAGCTGTCGCCTGTGCATGCTGCATGCACGGGATAGTCCATTGTCCGAGAACAGAGAAATGTTCAGATACTAGTTCTCTATCAGAGGCACCATGCAGGCATTGACGTTCCGCAGACCTACCATTCTGCAGTCGGCCACGGCGCGCTGGGCTTTGCGGGTACTTTCGGTGCTCTCCCTCCTCTGTGGGTCTCTGTAAGGAGGCTTGCCGATCTGGAAGATGTTCCCGGCAGATCTGGGGCGGTTTTTGCGCCCATTCGATGCAGAACTCATGCATACACATCCACCACAAAAACAGCCCTAAGACAGAACGATTTAGTCGGATTCCCCAAAACTCCACCACTTGCTCCCCTCCTGCCTCACCACCCTGCACCTCACTGTTCACCTTATTCTCTCCTCCGTGTTTAAATCCAGTTCACCTTCGCCAGCTACGGGCTGGGTTGAACCTCGATTTCTCTTCCTTCTTTATCTCTCACGCTCCTTCTATTTAATGTGGCAGAGGGAGCAAAAATTCTCCCAGACGAGCCTGAAGGTGCAGGAAAAGTACCGGATGAGCGCCTGTGGCTCCTCTCCGCATTGCCTCGACTGCGACGGGGCTCAAGTCACCTTCACTCCACCAGGACTACGGTGCACAATGGACACTTCACACACAACCAGGAGACCAGCTTACTGATGTGTCTTTTCTGACGCACCGATGCCAAAAGCAAACGATCGCATTCACGGATGTCCTCCAAATGCAACCATTTCTTATGATTGCGCGTTTCCATCAAGCACCGGGCGATAATGATCTTTTCTTAGCTGCACAACCTCCTATAGAGACGAAATAATGCTGCCAGTGTCCACGCTGACAATTTCGCCGCCGACACGTTGGGCTTCTGTTCTGGAGAAAAATGTGAACTCTCAAAAAAACTTGATTCCGGGCATCGCTGTTTCAATCCGGCTCCCAGTGTCTTTTCCTTTGAGTGTTTCCAGCCAGTTAGGCGGGCCTATCTCTAACCTTGGAGAGGCAGTAGAAGACGAGCAGTTGCTACAGGCCTGACGTGGCTCCGTGGCTGGCAACACTGCGCACCCGAGGGACGCGAATACTAATAGAGCCCATCAACTCAGACCCCCGCCCTGAGCCGCAGGCTGAATAAACTCCTAAAGGTGTGAAATTAAGATTAGCCTGTTGGTCACTTTGTCTCCGTAGAGGAACAATAAAATTATTTCACTATTCCAGTAATGGGTCAGCTTAAACTTTTGCATTTGAATTTGCGAATATTATTTGGCTACATTCCCTTGTGTTCATTTTTTAAAACCTGGATTACAGTCAGCTATACCCTTGCCACAGCCAACCTCTAATTAAATCAAGTCATCATCTTATATCATAATGATTTACCTACATCATTTGGATTTACTTTATATCTGCAAAACACAAGCTGGCAGATTTTTGGAACATGAGTAGCTAATATACACGCAGTCACGGCGAAGGGAAAACGTGTGCAGTGAGATGCACAAGCAATCAGTCAATGTAGACTAGTTTTTCATCTGAGATTACATCTCAATAGAGAATAGGCTCATTCAACATTTACATGTGCTTTTAAATGTCCCTAAATTTATTGCTGACTTTTAGTGGCTAATTACCCTTCCTTGTTTTTTTCACAACCACTAAAACAGACATACGTGGTTGACATTTTGAATGAACCAAAGGGAGATTTCATTGAGTGCTCCTTCTAAAACCGCATTACCATTTTATGGAAAATTTTAAAAAGACATCAAAATAAATTGTGAGAGCTATCCACGCATGTTACTGTAAGCTACAGTATTATAAACACCATGAAAATATCATTTCTGCTTTTATTTGAACAAGCTTGTGTCCAAAAAGTGTGTCAACCTACTGCACATATGCTCATTAAATGAAATACATTAAATTCATTCAGTTCAGATGAAATATTGTTAAATTTAGCTGTTGGCTAACTTGTGTTAACTTGATTGTAACTGAAAACACATTCAATTCACATTAAACTGAATTCATTGCAGTTCAGTTCAGTTTTATTTGCAGTGTGCCATTTTACAACAGAAGTTATGTTGAGGCACTTTAAGTCATACTGTTCGGTCCAATCAACCAAATTCACTCAATAGTTATCCAATTTAATCATGTTTAGTAGGCTATAAACATTTTTCGAATGTATTATAATTATTTTCAAATAAAATCAATTCAGAAAAAGTTACCCAAGGAAACCAATGAATTACATAGAATATTTCTTATGTTCCGCTACACTGATCAGGTCAGCATATGACAGTGGAGAGGCAAAAATGGAGGAAGTCTTCAGAACCTGACATGGGAAGTGCACAAATCTTTCTGAACTGGTTGTGGATTATGAGGACATGGAACAGTGGTCAACATGCACCATCGCTGCAAGCCTGGGGTTCACTGAGAAAGAAAGAGAATCACAAGTTAATGAAAACAAAATGATGTGATATATTTACATAGAACATTAAGAGTAAAGGGAGAAACGTGCAGAGTGCATCAAAGGATGTTCCCCAGCAGCTGAGGCCTGTTGCAGCATTGTTAAAAGGGTGTTTTAAGGTCACCCAAGACAGCCTTAAATACTGTACAGTATGAACTTTTTTTTTTTTTAAGGACTGCTTCCATATTAATCTTGAAGGAAGAGAGGGTGTCTGTTTGCTAAACTCTAACTGGAGTCACAAAAGAAAGGCCTGATAACTGAGGGCACTGCCTCTCACTCTGCTTTTCTGCTTTTAGAAGCACCTGTAAACCTTAAGTCCTGGACAGAAGCAGTGAGTTAGCTTAGAAGGTTCCAACATGGGTCTCTACATGCAGAGTTTGCATATTCTCCTCATGCATGAGTGGATTCCCACCAGGTGGTCCGGCCTCTGCCCACAGTCCAAAGACATGCATATTACTGTAAATTAACTGATCACTCTAAAATTTTTCTGCCAGATTGTACCCTGCCTCTCAGGTACCAACAACCCTTGAATTGGATGATAGAAAATGGATGGATGAATAAATGTTCAGTTAGTAAAATAAAGTCTCTGGTATACAGCCAATTCATGAAGTTTACTTAATCAAATCAGTGTTCTTGATCCTTACATAGTTTGGGTTGGGAGGATGCCTAAAACTCAAGTTGGTGGAGGATGGAAGGTGTCCAAAAATAAATCACGTTCTATAGATATGTCTAAAGCTTCCATATGAAATACAACTAGCGTGTGGGAGAGATGTTGAATTTTGTCTCTGATAGAAACTACTTTTTGTAAGGAATCTCATGCAATCATCATGCGAGTGAAAGGAATATGGTTTAAGGTTTATGTTTTGTTCTCTTTAGTCAACCTGCAACAGAAAACTGGGTTTTGTTGTTCTCACATATTTCCAGTCTTTGTCCAGACTGACCATCCTCGGTGTTCCATATGGTAAACATCAATGTATGCAGTTGCTACTTTACCTATCAATCCATTTGACCAGCTATAAAATTCACCAAACTCATGATGCTGCTAATATAAAAAATACAGAGTTTACACTTTTTTTTAGAACATGGAAACCAAAAAATAACAAGCATGTCTTACTGAACTTTAATTCTTTTACTTAAATGCTCCCTTTTTAATTTCTATTCCAACAGAGTCACAACATGAATGGATAATCAAATATAAAGTATTGGTTCCTTTGTAACTGATTCCAAATATCTAATATGATCTATTTTCAAGATGTATTTTTAAAGAAGTGTTTAGAAAAAGCTTCTAATTATAAACAAAAAATTTAAATCTGGTAAAGAATTGCTTTTTCAAACTTACTGTTTATGTTAGTGCTCTACATGATTTGTGTTGCAGAGACACAAAAAAGAGTGAATGTGTTTCCCCCCTTTTTTTCAGTTTTTTCTACTTAAATACACAAGTTCATCGCCAAAACTGGAAAATACTTTTTATATTATGAAAAAATACAGTAACTTAGTAAGATCACATATTTATTTCCTCCAGTGGAAGCCAAAGAAAATACAATATTTAAAATATTAAAGATAATAATGATGATGATGAACCCAGCAAGATGTTTTCTTTGTAATTAAATGATACAACTGCATTTCTGAACATAATGTATCACTGGCCATGATACAGTTTGTTATAAAACTAGATCGCAGAGGCAACACAGACAGTTTCAAACCATTCAAAAATTAAGATTAAAAATTATATTTAGTCAGTCAGTTAATAAAGATAAAAAGGGGGAAATTTAGGAACGTTCCAGCTGCCTGCATTAATTTAAATGATAACAGGATTATGTTGAAAGTAAAACACTTCAACCTAAGAGCTGTTCTATTAACTCCTTTCAAACAGGAAAGGGACATTTTGTTCAACCCACACTACAAGTGCATCATGTGGAGTCTGGTATTAGAAAAAATGGATCTCAAAACATCCACCTACACAATTCCCCCATTTCAATTACTTATTAATGAAAGACAACAAGCTGCCACGCAGTTGTTTTCCCTCCATAAAACCATCCCACCTGCTTCAAATTCACTCCCTGGCTCATCATTAAACCCTACAACTCAGTTTCTGTTTTTCCCAGCATGATACATGTGATTAATCTTCAAATCCCGGCTTTAACCTCGTCAGTCTTAAACATTTCCTGTTTGTGTGCCTCCTAATAATAGTTACCAGGTTATTCAAAAGGAAGGAAAGAAGAGATAGCAAAGGAAGCAGAATATGAAGAAGCCGATAACCCAGTTGACTGAGTAGATGTAGATGATGACCATGTCCATGTCAAACCGCCAACCCCGAGAGTCATCGTCAAAGTCCATAGTGTCCAGGCGGTAGCCTCCTCCATGGGGGAACTGTCGTCTAGCAATAGGACTGGACTGCCTCTGGAAGCCTGGGAAGAAGATAAAGGAGTCATGTCGACTTTGTCATTGTTTTCAATAAAACTACTTTTTTTTTTCTTTTAGCTGATTTTGTAATTTCCCTGCAGTTTCTGCATCGGTGGATTTCATGGACAATGAATTCTTGTCTAAATGGCTCACTACAGTTGAGGACACTATGGTTTAAAGATATTTTACAGGCTTATTCTGTTTTAAGATGATACCTTGAAGTTTTAACTTCAATAATACGCAACTGCTTGCTAATGTGACAGAGGAAGATATTTCAAACAATTTCTGTTTTTAAACAGAAGAAGGACTTCAGTGCACAGAGTAAATGTAAATGTACGTTATCCTAATAATAAAATTCAATTTGTCTTATGTTAAAGATACTGTAGCTAGAGCAACTTTAACATACTGTATATGGTGTTAAATGTGCTGTTGAAACCTTAAGCTACTACTAAAATTTTGATAGTTTTGTGTCTCAAGTCACAAGAGAAAAGCAATTAAAATTTTCCATGCGTCATTTCAGCTGCTGGCATTTTGTCCAACTATTGAGCCCACATAATTAAAAACTTGCCTCCAAAGATGCGGAAGAGTTTTCTGCTGCTTGGCAGAGGCCATTTTGCACAACTTGCTTTCTGAAAGTTTTGCTTCCGGGAGAGGTATTCCTTTGGGAAGAATGTCCTTGCTGTTTGATTCAGCTCTGGAATAAAGGAAAGAAATATACTTAAGATTAAACTCAACATTTTATCCACTTTTTGGTTCCATGTTTAGATGATGCATGATTTATCCAGTGTATTGAAAACCTGCAGGTGTTGCATCACCAGCCACCTAATGTCCTCCTCCTACAGTTTCAGTATGACCTTGACTTTGGTAATCAACACAAGAACTGAATCTTGTCATCTAATCACTCACAAGAGCCCTCAATATTTTCACAGTCCTCTTATCCATCCCATCCCTACAGCTCATTCTTTGCATAAAGAAGTAGGCCAATGTGAATCAAGGAAGTTCATTACTTATTCATAGCTTTGTCCAAATCAGACTACATTATACAGTATGTAATCAGTGTGGAGTCATCTTGAGATTACACAGAAGATATTTGTTAATACACAGGAAACGCATGTGCATAAACACATATTACGTAACATGTTTGTGTAAATGCATAGAGATGGGTGTTATTTTTTTGCTGGTGGGGAAAAAGGTATCTGTTTTCCCAGCATCACAGTGCATATTCCACCAAAAAAGAGACACTTGTATTAATTTCCATAAATAAATAAATAAATAAATGAATTTAAAAAAACAAAAAAACAAACAAAAAAAACCCCACTAAATACAAATTTTCAGATTAGGTTTGATTTTGCCTTCTCGGCCTCAGTGTCTCATCTGGTGTGAGCTGAACAAAAGGTCTGTCCCGTTCCCTATAGGGCATCTGCAGCTGGGCCCTGCACAGTCTACAGTTTACTGTAGACGTAATCTCTGTAACAACCAACAAATGAAGGGCTACAGATTCAGCTGCAACACCCAGCATCCTATGTTTTATTATCATTACTTTCATATGCATGCATTGATTTGATAGTCTTAAATTACCATAATTGTTGTATTAACTTAATGGCTTTGGGCCATTACTGTAGCTCACCCTTTTGGAAGAAGACATGTGTGATGATTGTTCTGCACAGGGGGCAGGGGGTATTAGTGGGGCTGTTCTTAGCAAGGGTCCTTAGACACGGTTCACAAAAGATGTGGTTGCAGGGATGACACATGTAAGGGTTGAAGTACACATCCAGGCACACGGCGCAGATGAAGCCATCTCTGTCCCTGGTGCTCAGGGCCTCATCATCCTCACTGCTGCTGCTGCTGGTGCTGCTGCTAGTGGTTGGGTTTCCTGTTGAACTCTGCACATGGAAAAAGGCAGAAGTGTTAAAAAGACTTAAAACATTTAAGAACCAAGCAGTTTGAGCTACAGTACAATACCAGCGTATGTGAGTGAACATCTTTTTTTGTCCTGCTGTTGCAAATATGTTAAAATATTTATACATGCACATGTTTATTTGAAGGCTTGCTGCTTTTTAATAGTTCTTCCCCTATACTTTGGATTAGACAAAAACTTAGGGCCAAAATGGACAAATATAATAGATTTAAAATTAAAGGCTTATTTTTTTCCTATTTTATCTTTTCTCTTCTTTTGAACGCATGACGGTTGTTTTGCATCAGATAAAAGTATTAAAGTGAGCTATCAAGCATCCTGACTCCTTTATACAACATGACATTTTAAGTAGAAAGACATGATCATCAAATTTAAGATATCCTTTTGCAGACAGAAGATAAACATATGGGAATGTGTGTTCTTTTGCAGTTCTCTTGAGATTCTATTTCTCCCTTTATCAGCCTTTTTGATGAGTGTAAACCTCTTTGATGCCCACGCATACAGCATATTAATAAGTGTTAGTACATGAGGGTGTCAGGTGTGAGTTCAAGGTAATGGCATCTACCTACATTTTCCCACATCTTACTGTAAAGCATAAATATCTTTTTGTTAGAGAGAATAAGTTGACCCTGGAGTTGGCCTATCTCAGGATTACCACTTGAATGTGTTTCAGATTTCATAAGCTACACTGTTATCATGTATAGTACATATTTCTATGATAAAAATGTTCAGTTGAGCCCTTTAAAAAAAAAGTCTTTTAAAGTCCCCATTCTTACCGTATTTCCCGGACTATAAGTCAAACTTTTTTTCATCGTTTGGTAGGTTGTGCAACTTATAGTCCAGTGCAACTTATATATGAAGATATATACAATTTCATATATTTTTAAGTATTAATTTATATTGACTGACATGAGCCAAGGAGTAAATATTACCATCTAATGTCAAAAAAGACGCTCTAGGCTTGTGACAACTATATTCTGCTCCTAGGGCAAAAGTCCCAAAATAGCATCATCTCAGTGAGAGGAGTTCATTTTGGACATCTGGCTGTGTGTAGAACAAATCCTCAAATCCTTATCCGTCTTAGTTAGGATGTTTATGATCATTTATAGGCATTACCTTTGGAATTGAACTGATTGGGTAATTTTTAGTAGCAAACAGGATATGAAAAATCCAAAAATTACCCTATTGTGAATAAATAAATACGACTTATAGTCCGGTGCGACTTAAATATGTTTTTTCCTGTTCATGATGCATTTTTTGAATGATGTGACTTATACTCAGGAGTGACTTCTAGTCCGCAAAATACAATACTGTACGTCAACGTTCATCCCTCCTCAAACCCCCGTCTTCTCCCTAAACAATCAATATGTCCTCCAAAGTGTTCCTGCCCCTAAATCCTCACTCAGCTCATATAAAAGGATATACCTGAGCCTACTCAAGTCCCCCACCTCTTCCTCAGATGTGCTGGCAGACCCCAAGGGGCTCTGTACCTCAAGCTCCACTGTTTGGGGGGGGAAGCGCCTTGGGGTGTTTCCAGAGTAATTACCACTTTCTCACCAGGGGGAGCTCCAGGGACTTCTATGTAGCACCAGCCCAGTCTCCCAAAGTGTGTCATTAACACAAAAGAGACAACAGAGGACCCATGGTTCTTAAGCTATCATGGGCACCAAAGCTCTCCTGTGGCAACATGCTCTACAACATAGCAGCTTTGTCTTGCTTATACTGGTAGATGGGCACATGGATACTGTATGTACAACACTCTACTAAGAGCTACTACACAATCATCCGGGAAAACCATTGCTCAAACTGGAAATAGTTCTGATTCTCTTACTTCAGTTCTTCTGTAGAACTTCAAATAGCCATAGAAACCACATCAGCTTCCGTAGAATAGCAATTATAGCAGATGGAAAAAACCGAACAAGTCAATACTAATTGACACAAGGGTGAAGTTGTTTTCTGTGGTTTGCTATTGAGCAATGAGTAGTGATGCACAGATAATTTAAATTGGCGTAACATCAGCACTGGCATCAGCATTCAGCTTCTTAACTGCAACTGGCATATCTGCAAATATAATAAAATGAATTGAGGACAGTGGTTGATTTTTATCGGGTATGTCCTGGTTGAGTTGCATTGACTTCGACCTGAAACTGACAGAACTCATTTACACTTAGCTTTGGGCAAAATAGTTGGGCCATGCAAGCAGCAAAATGTTGCTTTGTTGAAAAAAAACTCACTTTTCCGAAACCAAGATTGGAAACTTAAACCAATGTTGTATTATTAGAGAGAGTTTCTGGGTAAGAATAAGCAAAAAGTGTTTTTGGAGAGGGAACATAAAACAGATGAAAATGTTAGAGAAGTCATAATTCATGGAGGGGATGCCATACCTTACTCTGTAGTCTCTCTCCACTCAGTTGCATTTCTGATTCGGGAATTACCATCCTGAAGGTAATTTCTCACTAATATGGAAATTGTAACTGAGTAGAAAGCCTAATTTCAATGGAAAATACTCCAACTAGTCTGAAAGAGGATAAGTGAAAGAAGCTAAATAGCCCAAAACATTTTATATGTAGTGTCTCTTCTATAAGCCAATGTTGAAATCCAGGCAAAAGAAGTCTGTAAGAATATGGGTAAAGCTATTTCAGGCTCCAAGTAGAAACACTGCAATGGTAATCAAAGTCTAACAAAAGTTGTGGTGAAGCTGATCTTCTCCAGATTTTGAATAAATGTTTGTTAGCCTGTATGCATTTGAATAAAGGGCTTGATAGTGATAAATGAGTGAGCAAGCTCATTCAGAGTCCCCTGAATAAATCAAATTAAAGCAATATCTAATAAGATAAATAAGCTTTTTGCCTCTGAGAGTTAGCTGGGAAGATCAATACAACTCTAAAGTAAAGTATGCTGAGCAGTGTGCTGCAAGCTTACTCTTCTCTACTCTATCATAAAGCAACAGAATGAAGTGGCTCGACTAGCTGTCTCAAAAGGTTTCACATGACTATTACCACCACTAAACACCTTACTTTATTACATGTGAAACTCTTATTTTCACAAACATCACGCTGTCATGTATTTCCCTTCTAGTCTTCATGCATTCTCTGTTAGTTAAAAAGAACAAAAACAACTCACCACACAGGAGTCTCATGTTTTGGCATTGAGTGTTCTGGCACCCCCACCCCACTGAACAAGAAAAAGGAAGATCTTTACTTAAATGATAAAGTCAGTGGGGGGGTTGAATTAGGACGCTGATATCATGAGTCTGAAATAAACTAATTCTATTCGGTTTTCTATAATACAACAGTCAGAATAATTTTAGTCAGCCAGCGTGACTGCAGATCCGCAGCAGCCAATCAAAGCTGAATCTGTTCTTTTGTCTGCTCGGGTTTGAAGAGCTCTCTGCCCAAGCCTCATCATGCAACTAATTCAGATGTAACCCCACTTTAAACCACGCACACAATGGCTATTGAAATGAGCTGGGTGCTGATATGACTGTCAAGTGTCAGAGTCTGGATGAAATGAACTTACACACACACACACACACACACACGCAGACACCCAAACACACCATGCCCTGTCACAGGGAATGCTATAAATAAATGCTGTGGAAAGTAGGTGCATTGCAGTGTTAAGTCTTATTTGGTATGCTTGCATATAAAATTGAAGTAGCTCAGTTAGGTTAGTAAAAGCTACGGCACTTGGATGTAAATCTCAGTACTAGTTGTAACCACAGATTCCCAACAAGTCAGTATTTTGTGAAATCTTCCCATTTCTCCTTGTTTTTAGTGTAACACAAAAATTCAGCAGTTACAAAAGCGTTCCTGAAACGTGTTCATGTGTGCAGGTATGACCTATAATTACCTTACAAAAATACGCAACATGGAGGGATCATGAAAGCAACAGCTTGTTAAGTGTAAAAATGGTACCTGTGACAATAATGGTAGCCCAAGCCAGGATTGTTTTCTTACCTGATCCTTGGCTTTTTACTCCCTATAAACAACCAGAAATTAACAGGGTTTTGCTTAAAAGTGTTGCATTAACATGTACTGTAACTAAGGCAACCAGTGAAACAGCATCTAAGGAAGTGGTGGTCAGTTTGTTAAAAAAAAAAAAAAAAAAAGAAGAAAAAAATGATGCATTTTAGCCCAAATCATGATTATTTTTATGTTGAGGCAATTTTATCTGAACTCAACCAAAGAGTGTATCCGTGAAGTCGTCACATTACAGGTAGAAAGTTTGTTTGTCTACACCTCATCTTAGACAAAGATGAAAGAGCTGTACCTAACTGTCAAACACCCTCCCGCCTTTCTTCTTGGGGAAGAGGAGATACCTTTATAATCCACTTACTTCTTTGGTCCTTATTAAACGTTTACTAAATGAACCGTGATTTCAGTGTCAGCGGTGTGATTCACCTGTCGGCTCTCCTGCTGTTGACTTTGTCTCCATTTTTCCCGTCTCCTCTGCCTTCTTCTCAGACTTTTAATCCTGTTCTTCTCTCTTTTACTCATCCTCCTTTCCCCAAAAGGAATACAAGGTGGCGCCACTGCTGAGGTCATGGCTTGACTCATCACCTCCAGCACTCCTCTGCCTTCTTCCTCGTCATCTTCAACGTTCTCCTCACTCTGGCCTTCTTCCTCTTCCTGCTCTGAGGGGGTAAGAGGTGGGATGTGCGTCTGGTTCCGATGGCTTTGTGATAATCGACCAGATGCTGCCCTCGTTCTCACTTCCATCCAGAACTGATCTGCATCTCTGGATGAACCGAATGGGTAGCGATGCAAGTCTCCGACTGCTGGCCTGGATGGAAGCCTCTGCGGTGACAGAGGTGTGGATCTGCTTTGGACAGCAGGCCGAGGAGACTGATGGTTTAAACTGGAAGTGAGAGTCTGAGTGAGGCCAATGCCCTGAGATCCAGGACATGTGTGTCCTCTCTGTGAATTGTTTGATCCTTCTCCAGTTTCCAAATTGCTGTTGAACTGGATGTCAGAATTACTACTGGATGAACTTTCAGTACTTCCTCTTCCTTGTCTGTCCTGTGCTTCATTTCCATACGTATCAGTTCTGTCCATCCTTCTCTGCCTTACTTTTCCTCTTTCTCTGCGATCAGTCCTTAGTTTCTCCTCATCTCTTTCTTGGTTTCCTTCTCTGCACCTTCCTCTGTGGTCCTCAGCGAAGGTCTTTCTGTATACTTTCCTCCCGGGCAGGGCAGGTCTCACCAGCTGCTCCACGTTGCTCGACCTTCCTTCTCCAGCTGGGTCTGCACTCCTTGGCATGGGTTTCGCTGCCTTGGAGCAGAAAGTGGGATTCTGACTGTGTCTATTTTCTTCCCCAGTATTCCCATTTCCACCATCTACAACTCCGCTTGAGCCATTTACTATAGAGGCACCCGTATGGGAGCTCATGATGGCAATTTAAAGCCCCTCAATCACTGGCACATCACATTGGATGCAGCTTCAAACAAGTAACCTGGCCTTCCACCTGCTGTCCATCCCCCAGTCTTCTTTCTGTCTCCCTTTTCTTCTGGATATGTAGATTCAAGCTCTCTCACTCCCCCACTCTCTCTCTCTTTTTTAAGAGCAAGAGGGAGTGTTCCAGCTGAGAGGAGGTGAGCAGTCCAGCTCTCTGGCTTGGCCTACTCTGCCTCTGTGAGCCCCCTGGGGCATTCCACACTGTTGACACAGACAAAGTCCCCATGGTGAGCCCCATTACAATAGGTGCACTGTTCATGGCCTCACCATTGTCCTGTGTGACCTATAGAAAACACACCACTATGCAGTCACAACTCACAAAAATGAGGTGAAAAAACCAGAGCCACTTTTTTTTTTTGTCATCCAATACCGCAGAGTCAGCTTTTTCACCAGATGATAAGCAGAACACAGAGATTAGTGTGAGGACATGTGTATGTGCATGTGGTTGTCAAAGAAATTTGATTTTTTTTTCTGATATTATATATTAAGATAAATCATATGATTTGTTTGGTTTGAGTGGTGCATCACTCTGGAAGGATATCTGTGTACATAAAACTAAATTACACTTTAAACAAATGAAAATTCAAATGTATCTGAGGAGGGAAAAAGGTATATATATTTCTGTTTTGGTAGAGACAAAAGGTGCTCCATGGGGTCAGATTGTGTTGAAAATTCAAGGAAGCAAGATGTTTTGTTGTTTTATGTGCCGACATCACGACTACAGTCATTTCCCATGAATTGTTGACCCTGTTGCTTCACCCTGGAGCATTTGGATGAGAAAGATTTTGCTCTGGCACATCTTCAGATGATCAGTCACTGGAAGCATCACGCAGACAGAGAGAAACACAAAAACAAGGCTTATATTTGATATGTTTATTCTATAAAGGGTTTGATCATAAACTACATCTTGCTGCATTACCAATGACACTCACTCGCAGATGAAAACCCTCGGACTTTTGTCCTTTAGAACACAATTTCTTAAAAATAATGTTCACGTTCAGTATTTGTTTTGAGTAAACCTCATGCTCCATCTCCTCTGCATCCCCTTCCCTGCAAACCGCAAAGTGACAACATTCATTGGCTCAGACAAAAGACAGAGAAACCTGGACTTCCATGCTCTCTCATGCACACCAGTCCTGTCCAACTCAGGTAAGGAGAGCAGTTTTATTCATAATTAAATAGATAAATAAATTGGTTTACACACATATTTCATAATGGTAATTCTGCTTTTGAGGAACTTTTATTTTGTAGCACCAGATTTAGGTATTTCATTAAAAGGTAATAGCTACAACTTTCTCATCAAAACAATAACTTTATCTTTTTTTAAATAACACAGAATGTCTAGAGGGGTGCAGAATACATATTAATTTTACTCTAAATTTTTTATAGCATATAAATAATTGTGTTATCAATTTTGACGGGTCTAAAAAGGAAATATACATCTGATTACTGTGCCAACATTGGGATTCAATTACAGTATGATGCCTTCCAGTTTTCTTGGAATTCCAAGCAGACGGGAGTTGGTGACGTCATTATCAGGTATTTTCCATTCCAGTTGCTCCAACTCAGGGAAAAAAATAGACGGGTCCAAAAACAGCCTATTTGTGAACATCTACAAATACAATACAAGCTAGAAAAATAACAGATGTTACAACAATATTACTGTGACAACAGCAGCCAATTGTAGTGTGTGTTTAATAAACAACACACATTCACATGCGTTTTAAAGAAAAAAAGACCTCAGTGAGAACGTAAAATTCAACAACACCAGCTTGGTATCATTTAGGCCTACACTAGAAATTTATGAACAGGAAATATCTCAGACGTTTAATAAACACAACAATGGTAGTGGATCCAGCCATCTTTAAATCTACAATCTCAGAGTCTTACTGTATGGAAATTACGAGCTCACATCTCAGAAAAAATGAGTTCATGAGGTCACTTACGCCCAAAGTTACCTTGGAAACGAGGTCTGAGACAACTGGAATGCACTAGCTAGCCTATTAGCCCAGGAGTTGACAGCTCAATCACTAAGTAGAAATACTGTAGATCTTCCTTGCTTTACATTTCTCAAATTCAAACATTCAAAAAACGAAGCAGGATGACCTCGTTGACATGTAAGTTAAACATTTAATGCTAATTAACAGTTAGCTAGTTCTATAATGTTGCTAATGCCAATTGAGTAAGCAAGTGTAAGTGCGCCACCTACGGGCGGGGAGGAATTAAACTTGTAGCTACCACCTTTAAAGGAGTCGTTGGCAATTAATTAGACGCTGGACCTCATTTTTTAGTTAAACAGAATAGGCTGCTATTTATCACTGAGGACAGTTTCAAAATTTCTTCCCATTATTCTAGGAGCAGGAAGTCACCGATGATATGGGTAGCACAAGTTAATATCACTTAGCCGGTCAGTAAAAACCATCTTGTCCACTTTACAGAACACACCCGATGCAAATAATTTTTTTTTGCAGATACCTCAAAAACTCAGTTAATTCCCAAACTGGGCATAATGGGAGGAACGCTTTGCTGTGTGGGGTTTGGTAAATAAATAAATAATAGAAGAGGAATGAAAAAAATACACTGTTGATAAGTAAATGACTAAAGAACATTAAATAGATTAAATACATTATCAAAAGTGTAGCTACTGTAATAAAATGAAATAGTCAACCACTGAAAATTTAATTGATTATCTTTGTATGTGTCTTATTGCCATACTATTGGAATATTCGGTAATTTAAGTATCTATTCATCAATTTATTTATTTACTTATGAACAAAAAGTCTCTACACTCGGGAGCCAAATCACTTCTGAAAACGCACTGATACGGCGCACTTAATTGGTGCAATATGCGCTGCGAACAGCAGATAGCAGCAGCATTCCTCTCCAACCATCAAGGAACTGTCCTTGGTCCTGAAATCAAATTTTGCCCTCAGCGTTCTTCATCTCGGTTTAAGGCACAATTCAGCTCCTGCAAACACTCTGTAAAAAGTTTCGATGCTCTTATTTGAGCTCTGTTACTTTAAAACACATTTCTTAAAGTAAAGAAATAGAAAGGACATCGACAGAGGAAAGATTTTTCCAGATAGATATTTCCATCTTGAGCGATGTTTCGTTATTATAAAATCCGCTCAAACGTCGTTCAAACACCCTTTCCTTCAGATTAAGGTTGAATAACAATAACAACTATACTGCTATAGTCAGTGAGTTCTAAAAGTAAATTAAAGAAGAGGAAAATGTTTGCAGCATCCTCATCGGCTGTCTACGGTGAAAAACGGAGCAACAGGGAGAGCAAAGGCACAAAACTCCAGGATGACCTCCTCCCAGTTTGACGTACCCAAAGCTGTTGGTATAAATGCATTCACCGCGTCACCAAGCTCAGATAATTCGCAGTACCAGTGAGCGCACCCGGCTATCGACACTCATGGACTGCAACACGCACAAACCCTCTCGTGCACACTCACAAACACGCCTGCGTCATGCGTCTTGAGAGCCACAGCACGAACGCCTTAACTGCGATGGACCCGGCAAAACGCACAGCAGCAGTCGCAGCAGTCTGAACGGCTGACTGTCTCCCTCTTATTTATTTATTTTTTCCCTTTTAAAACCTAATTTCGTGTCCCCAACTGCTTTGAAAAAGTTGCGCTCTGAGTGCGGTGGCGTTATGGATTTTATAACAAGCAGCAACAACAACAGCAATGCGACCAGCGGGTATCCTGAAGGAATGGACATTATTGCCGACTGGGTCGGTGGCGAGAACAGCACGGGTTCTGGGTCTCTTCCAGATTTGGTACTGAGTTACCAGATCATCACCTCTCTGCTCCTGGGGGCCCTCATTCTCTGCTCCATATTTGGCAATGCGTGCGTCGTGGCAGCCATCGCCCTGGAAAGATCTCTCCAGAATGTGGCAAACTATCTGATTGGATCCTTGGCCGTGACAGACCTGATGGTATCGGTGCTGGTTTTGCCAATGGCAGCCCTCTACCAGGTTTTAAACAAGTGGACTTTGGGTCAGGAGATATGTGACTTATTTATCTCGCTGGATGTACTGTGTTGCACATCCTCTATCCTGCATCTGTGCGCAATCGCCTTGGACAGGTACTGGGCCATAACAGATCCTATTGACTATGTAAATAAACGAACACCGAGGCGAGCTGCGCTTTTGATTTGCGCAACTTGGCTTATCGGGTTTTCGATCTCCATCCCCCCAATGTTAGGATGGCGAAGTGCCGAAGACAGGGCGAACCCCGACGCCTGTATGATCAGCCAAGACCCAGGTTACACCATCTACTCCACGTTTGGAGCTTTTTATATCCCTCTTATTCTCATGTTAGTCCTGTACGGACGAATATTTAAGGCTGCTCGGTTTCGAATTCGAAAGACAGTGAGGAAAACCGAAACAGCAAAAGTTTCAGACAAGTGCTTGGCTGTGTCTCCAGCCATCTTCCACAAGAAGACCAACGGAGAGACTCGTGGCAAAGGTTGGAGACGCTGTGACGATTCCAAGACCAGCTCTCCGTGCGTAAATGGTGCAGTGAAGCATGGAGACGAGGGGGAGTCACTGGAGATCATAGAAGTTATCAGCAGCTCCAAGACGCACTTGCCTTTGCCCAACACTCCTCAGTCGTCCTCAGCTGGCTATGAGAACATAAATGACAAGAACTCGGGAGCGAAGAGAAAGCTGGCGCTGTCCAGGGAACGTAAAACGGTGAAAACCCTCGGGATCATCATGGGAACTTTCATCTTCTGCTGGCTGCCCTTTTTTATCGTCGCACTGGTACTGCCTTTCTGTGCAGAGAGCTGCTATATGCCCGACTGGCTGGGAGCAGTTATTAACTGGCTTGGCTATTCCAATTCTCTCCTGAACCCCATCATATATGCCTACTTCAACAAAGATTTCCAAAGTGCTTTTAAGAAAATTTTAAAATGCAAATTCCACAGACCGTAACCACACAGTGAAAACATTTGTTTTTATTCATAAATGCGCAGCAAATGATCGGACAGCAGGAAATGAGCAATGACTGCAAAGAACAGACAAAAAGAAAGAAAGAAAGTCACGGACTCTTTCAGGGACAGTCCCTTGCAGGTGTGTGTTCGAGGATCGTGTAAAAAATAAACTAACGATTGAACAAAACAAGTCAAAAACTTCCATTCTTAATGTAAAATCGCATTTTTTTCTTCAGTGTTGTGGCCACTATATAGCCTATAAGCGACGACAGCCATCGTTGTAATGTCATGCAAGACGTGTCTTGTGCTGATTCCATGAATTCTACTATGAGGCACGCAGATTTCCGTTTTAGCCATGCGCTTTGTAGCACTGGAACAATAAAAGCAATCAGTCAGCCATCAAGAAATCTGAGTCAATTTTTGTCCAAAGAACAAGCTTTTAGTTAAGTAAGAACAAAGGCCTACACTGAACACTCATCAGAAATCTTTATAGAGGTTTGGCCATGAGGAATGATTTTATTATTATTCTTTTAGCTAAACAAAGCAGGGGCACCTTGTTAATTACACTGAAGGGCATCCTGGTTCTGGTTAGTAAAGGCAAGTTTATTAGCATGGTGTCACTGAGGCCTTTGGCCTTTTACTTAATAGATATTGAATAAAACTGATTGTCTCTCCATCAAATCTTTAATGTTGAATTTAAAAAGGGACTTTATTCTACTAAAAAGCTAAATCTTTCTCTCTATCTCTGCTTTTTCAGAGCTTCCTTGTTCCATTTCTCTATTTCTGACTTCCTGGTTGTCTCTTGTGTGTGGCAGAATGACAGAAGCTTGAACAAACTTAAAGACTACAGGAGAAAAAAAAAATCATTGCAGCGTAAAATACCCTTCTCTTACATTGAGTTATCTTGCAGTGCCATGTTTCCTAAAGACATGGTTAACAGAAAAGAAATTGTTCTAAATTTAGCACCTGCATGCAAAATGACAAAATGTAGCTGTTGAGAAAAATAGGCCATACATAGAGATGCAGGCAACCTCTTCATGGTATAGCTTCAGTAACTCCTCTCATCTATCACATACATCCAAGACACAAATCCACTTAGAGGAGATGTGAAGATAAAGGTTGTCAGACACTGAAAGAGGAAAGAGGAAAACAACTTTCAGGAAGAAGCCCCAATGAGGCCCGCATGCTGCACAAGATGGGTGGCTATGTGGCCTGTTGTCGTGGCAACATTTCAGGCCTAAAGCATAGAGGGTTAGTTGGAGTGGCAGGCAGGCAGCTGACAGTAATGTGAGGCAGAGTATGATGATGTAGGGAAGATACCTGTGGTGAAGATATCCTGGCAAAGGTGTTTGATGCTCAGTGGGAAACAAGGTCTTTTTTTCATCAATGCAAAATTTTATTTAAACTTGGTTGACTTGAAATTCATGGAGACATGAGTCCTCTCATGGAGCTGGTGATCCAGTGGGGGTTTTGACTTTAAAGCACCTACCCAAAAATCCTAAATATGATGGATAACTTTTTTTTTTCTCGAGCAGCTCTCATCCATCCCTCTTCCAAATTTTTCATTTCTTTAAGAAAACAAGTAAAAGGCTGATACATGATGAGAATCTACAATGAACTCGCAAATTTCACCAAAGTTGATCATCCGTGTTTTATTAAAGAATGTGTATCTTAATGAATGAATGATGGGCCTCTGAAAGGTCGCTGTTGTTGCATTAAATGGTTTGTGAGTACAAATATAAACAAATTCTGTTATTTTTCTTTCAAATGTACAAAGCCTTCACAAGCAGGTTAGAAATGTCTTCCAAGCTTATCAAGAGATGTTGATCCTTCAAAGGTGGATGCATTTTCGCTTATTTGGCATGAAGGTTGCTGATGCATTGAAGCATAATTTCACATTTCATCATCATAAAAAAAGAAAAAAAAAACTGAGGAGTAACCACAAGTGATCCAGCCTGTTAGTTTGAATTTCACCCCCTGGTGTAAAGATACACGTTATCTTAATTAGCTGTACACTGGCTGCAGGTGTAAACAAGCATGGTTGTCTCTCTCTTTGTGTTAGCCCAAAGATGGAATGCGGTTTCTTGCCCAGAGGAAGCTGAGACAGGTTTCTGCCCCCACTAATCCTCTACAGGATCAAGTGCGAGTAGCCAATAGATGGCTAAAAACAAGCAGATACTCTGTATTGTGTAACTATAATTAATAAACCCATGTCCTTTTTTATATCAGAATGTGCAGCCTCTAACCTATTTGTAGTCACAGAGCAGTGCAGTAGTTTATTTCATACATTCAAAATAGATTTTTAAACTAATCTTGTCACCCCCCATTTACTAAGTTATTCAAGTGACAGCTGCAGAAGCTCTGTTAAGCTCTCAAACTAAAATGATTAAATTATCTGATAGTCAACAGAGAAATATTCTGCAGCTTGTTTGATAAGCTTATTGTAATCATTCTTTCAAATGTGATGATATAATTATTTTCTTTGTCTAAAAAGTGGAATTGTAGATCGCTCTATTTGTCATTACAGCTATTTTCTGACAAGATTATTCAAGACATACTGTATAACATTCCAAAAAACAAGAAAATATATGACCTTTTATGGAATAGAAAGAGTTAAATCAAAAAGTACTTAGTTCTAAAAATGTTTATGATAAATTATGTAAAGGACAAAATTGTTAATACACACACTTGATCTGAAGTCATAAATTGGGAAAGAACATAAAAGTTTGATAGATTTTGAGAATTTAATGGAGTCATAAAGAGTTTAACAGTGATGAAAAATGAAAAAGAGGCAGGAAACTATGTAAATTCTTTATTTCATGCCTCAAGTTTTATTGTACTATGGGAATACTGATAATCAGCAGGGCTTTGGCATGACATCAGTGCAATCAAAATGCTTTTGGGGAAAATTAATCCCATACCAGTGACCTCCCGTTCATGTTCTGGGCTTATGACAGGCTCAGAGGAGGCCATACTTCAGAGGATGTGGTGTAAGCCACTAAGCAGAAAGGACTATAGTGCTCAATAGGGAATCACACTGAGAGTAAGGCCATTAATATCATCACAGGTTGATCCTGATATCTCGGATTACAGTTGAGCTGCTTTAAACTATACTGTAATATTAAAGGATTGAATTGTATGACTACACCAGGTACTGCACTACTGCTCAATATGGAATTGTTGAGTAAACGTGAAAGGGTGCAGGATGAAACGACTTACAAAGGGCGGGGAGAGAAGTTTGATTTGAAAAGTTCCTTTATTTCAACATTTAGGGAAATAAATTTTCAGGATTCAGAATTCAGAAATTAAAAAATTGCGCGCCCCAGTTTTGGTACACTGCTTTAGCCCCAACAAACTGAAACTTATAACATACACAAGAAAACAGGAAACCTTTTTTAACACAACTCCACTTGGGGGTAAATAATAAAAATGAAATGGTACACATGATCTTCATCCCACTGACCAGTTGTGATAGGGTAGCCTAGACTTCTGTCACCCCTTCTGAGGGATGTGATATTTGCATTTCATCTTAATGTGACCATAGGTGGGGTGTGCACCTTTATCATATGACCAGATTTGGAAAGGCCATTCTTCCTGAGACAAGCATAGAAGGAGACAGATTCTGGTTCCATATTGGTGACAACCACATACCTGAACATGTAACTACAGTATATTAATCCAATATGTCTACAGAGCAGAGGTTTATAAAAGATGGATTAAAGTAAAGTCCATCTCCTTAGATTTAGTAAGAAAGCGCTGTTTCTCATAACCGAGGCAACCAACTCTCCTTTGTAGCAGTTTTGCTGTGTCAGTCCAGCTAGAACCATAACCACAGAGCAGCCACTGTATCCAGGAGTCTAACGGGAAGTATTATTGACTGAACTGACTTAAGCCCCAAAACAGTCCTGAAATTCTGAGATCTCCCCACTGAATCCTCCAGGCAGATCAGGAATACCTTGCCTTCACAGTCTGACCAGAAAGCCTTTCCCCCAAGAAATTGTAACTATATGTCAGACTGAGAGATGATGAAAAATGTTCACATTATACCTGCATACGCAGATACAAACAAAGGGGAACAAAGACAGGAGGACCCTTGCAGAGAAATGACCACAGAGCTAGCCTCCTGATTTGCACAGCAATGCTCAGCAACAAAGCTACAATTGTCTTAAAATATTTGCAACCTTGTCTCATCCCTCACTGTACAGTGATTGGCAGTCTCAGCCCAACCCACATTTTAATGGTAGGCCAAGTGCCATCTGATTGCTTCAGTTAATTTCTCCAAAGTCAAATCACAATTCAGAGCAGCTCTCTTTTCAAAGATGATCTTATGGCCCTCAAGGAGATCTGTCTTACTTTTCAAGCAACTTGGTTCTTTTCCAGTAAGGGCCCAATTGAATTCCACTGCACAGCTCCCAATTTGGATTGATGGCAATTCCACCTCCAGGTAAGTTTCAGAAAAGATGTCTGCTTTTATATGCCACTCAGTTCCCCAGCTTGAAATGGGGATCAGACCAATAAATGTCACATGGCTTGAGTGTCCACATCTTTAAACTGGAGGAGGTGAGAACTGACAAGTGCTCTCTTTACTCTTCTTTGCAGGAAGGAGCTCAGTAGTGATGTGAAAAAAAAAAAGCAACAAAAAAAACAGCCAGTACTGAACTTCTAAGCAACCCCTCAAAGTCGTGATTGTAATCTCAAGTTCTTGAACTTGAGCTTTAATTACAGTACAGCAGGAGAATTGAAGGTGTAAAAGACAAAAATCTGTTAGTAAAAGGTATGAATTTGTGCCCTTTCAACTTCTAATTTCAGTTTTGGAGACCTACTGTAAAATGATTCTGTCTTGTTTTCTGAGTTATGAGGATTTAAGTTATTTTAGAAGAAAAACTTTGGGAGATACATTTGTGATCTAACATTTGAGGTGTTGTAATATGATCTCTGAATTAAATCCATGTATATTGATCTGATTTATGGATATCTAATCCAAAAGATCTAGCTATAATAATATTCTAAGGCTACGAGAAGATTGTGGATGAGGTTTTTCATGCCTCCATCAACAGTGAAATCATAAGTTGTATAATTAAAGTTTATTTTAAATATAATTTTATTATTTATTTTAATTAATTTTTTAATTTATGTATATATTTATTATTTATTTGATTTTTTATTTATATTTTTATTAATTTTATTTCTTATTATTTTTTTTTTCTCCCTTTTTCTTTTCCTTATTTCCTTTTCCTTTCAATTATTTCTCTCCTCATCTCAGAAATATTTATCAATTTATTTTATAATTATAATATTACTTTTCCATTTATTTTTTTATTTAATATTTTTATTTTTTTTTTCATTTTTTTTATTTGATTTTTTATTTTTTTTCTAAAATATTATTTCAATTTATATTTAAATATTGTTTTTGTTTAATATATATAAATTGTATTTTTATTTTATTAATAAGTTATATTTTTTTATTATTAGTATTAATTTTATATTGATTGTTTTTCTTTATCTTTTTTGGATTTATCTTTATCTATCCTTTCCATCTCTATTCGTTTCTTATTTGTTTTCATGTTTATTTAATTAGATGTTTGTGTTTAATTTTTTTAAATTATTATATAAATTTATTTTACATAAAATTTTAGTTTTATAAATAATAATTTTATTTGTTATTCATATATTTTTTTTTTACTATTTAAATTTTTTATTTTTCATTAAAAATTTTTTTTTTTTTTATTATAATATTTTTTTTTATTTTTATTTATTTGTTTCAATTTTATTATATTTCTTTTTTCATATTTTTACATATTTATATTTTTTATTTTTTATATCACTTTTTTAATTTTGATCTACTTCTTTTTTTTTTTTTTTTTTTCTTTCTTTTTCTCTTTTGCATCCTTCCCCCTTTGTCCCCCCCCCCCCATAAAAAAAAAAAAAAAAAAAAATAATAAAAAAAAAAAAAAAAAAAAAAAAAAAAAAAAATATAAAAAAAAAAAAAAAAAAAAAAAAAAGAAAAAAAGAAAAAAAAAATTTAAAAAAAAAAAAACAAAAAAATTTATAAGAATTAAAAAAAAAAATGTTTTGGGCCTTTTTTTAATATATTTACTTAATTTTCATAATATTGGACATTTAAAGTTGCTTGCATAGATGAGTAATCCTGCTGATAGTTAAAGGAATAGTACACCCACAGAATGATGTGCGTCCATTTTCTACTCACCCTCATGCTGAGCAAGACTGTGAAGCACTTTTTTAACATCTCAAATGCAGCCGGAGATCGGACAGGTTTTTGTTTTTCCCAACTTTCATATAATGGAGTTCATTGGCGACTGAACCAAAAAAGTCCATAAAAGCGCACAAAAACTTGGCAATATTCCTCCAAACTGCTCGTCCAATGTAATCCAAGTGTCCTGAGTGGGTAGCACCCATAATTTACTCCAAACGACATCATTTAGTATGTTTTTAGAGCCTAAACAGTACTACATCTAGCTGCCATGAAGCGTGCCGTTGCAAGTTCACGTCACTACGGAAGCCGCGACAGACGAGATTGTGCGTTCTCTTTTTCTGTCTTTCTTTCTTTGTTTTAAATCTATAACCAACCCCTCTTATGTTTGCTCCGGTTTGTCCGCAGCTCGTTCGCTCTTAGCACAATGTAAACAGCAAATTTCTTCTTCTATGCTTGCATTATTGGCAGAGTAGGCGCTGAACGCCGTGGCTTCCGTAGTGTCATAAACGTGCACGAACACACATGAACGTGCAAATAGAAACTGCAATGGACTACTGTTTAAGCTATAAAAATATTTTTATGGACTTTTTTGGACCTTTTTGGTTCAGCTGCTGGTGAACTTCATTATATGAAAGTTGGGGGATAAACGAAAACCTGTCCGATCTCTGGCTGCATTTGAGATATTAAAAAAGTGCTCCACATTTTGCTCATCATGGGGGCGAGTAGAAAATGATCGCACATCATTCTGTGGGTGTACTATTCCTTTAATGAATTGGCAATGCAATCACAAGATCAAAGAAAAGAATTTAAAAAGAAGATAACTCTCAGAGCCTTAATTTGGAGAATATAAATTGATAAACTATCTATCTACTAAACTAAACTATCTGTTCCATTTCGACAAATAGGTGCATGACTAACGACTGTACTTTTGTTACAGAAAGAATAGTTGCATAAGTCGTCATTTGAAAAAACAGCCACTGTTGCTCGAAAGTTTGAGCTATTTCTGAGGACAAAAAGCCCACCCCCCATCATAAATGAAATGGAAAATACTTTATTAATCCCAAAGGGAAATTCAATGTAAAACCCGTATAAATCCCAGTCAACCTCATCTTCTGAGTAACTATGAATCTCTCATAATAGTAGAATAAAACATCAACCTTTTTGGAGCTACAGCTTCACTTATAAATGCTCTTTTATGTCCGCCTCTCCCACCATTGATATTTAACTTGATCTTGATATATAAAGACACAACTACTCTGCATAAGAAGATAAAAGACAGACCAAAGAAACGCAACAGGAGCAGTGAAGAATGAAATCCATGTGATGATGTAAAATTTGATTAGTCTTCATGCTCATTTCACTTTTTGTTTTTTTAAATTGCTTTTTTCAAAATTATAATGATTGTTTTAAAGGCAGAAATATTTTTCTTTCACTCAAAAGATTAAAAAAGGATCAAAGTCGACTTTTTTTTTCTCAATTCACCACCAGATTTCATAAGTGTCTAATCTGTGTTAATACTGTATTGGTCCCACACCAGAGAAATCCCAGTTATTACAGCAGTAAGTTGAGGGCCAAAGATTTTAAAATGGACAGGTATAATAAGATTAAAAGAGAATAACATAGTCCAGGTGTGTATTGTAGAAATAACTAGCAGCAAAAAAAAAAAAAAAAAAAAAAAAAGAAATAACTAGCAGTGTGCATACGGTATGCAGTAATATTAGATTGTACACGTTTATTGAATGGTTGCGATCTGTGGGTTCTTCTAAAACGCAGTTTTTACAAATGCCTTACTGCATACATAATAACATTAATATGAATAAAACCAGCAATGGTAAAAGGAGTAATAATAATGTTAGAATAACAGTTTATTATTTATTATCATAACAAGTTATTATCATAACATAATAATATTGGTTATAGTTTCACTCAGCATCAACATCATTAGCATCATTAAGTGTTAATGTCGTCTAACACAGATTTGTATTTTTATTGTAAATTTCTGAAATAGATAGCATCTGATACAGGCTAGTTATAATTCATTTTATCACCACCCATATGACAATTGGCTTGTGAGCATTTCATCTGTCTCTCAGTCATTACTGCGGTTCCATCTCAAGCTACAGAATCTAGGAACTGTCTTTTGAGAATAATTTCATATTCATTTCCAACAACAAGAATACCAATGTCCCCATCTTTTCCGAGCTCCTAGGGCTGACAGACAACTCGCAGCAGCACAGCAGACAGGCACGCACACAGCCCCTCCTCTCACTGACACATGAACATGCAGAGCCGCTGCTGTTGCGGGCTAAAACTGACTTAACATTGTTGTTATTGCTCTAAAGACTTCAAACTGTGAACACAATGAAGACACTGCAACTGTATTTTACAGCTCAGCATACCACTGCAAGGGTTATTCATCTATTTACTTAGTCATTATTTCCCATCACCATCTTGCAAACACCAGGAGGGAGCAAGAATCTATGTGTGAGTGCACATGCATGTGCCTCTGTGCCTCTGTGAGAGAGACCAGAGGGTTAATGTGAGCGTGTCTCACGGGGGCTGCATACCTTTGCATTCTGCTTTTCTCAGTTCCTGCAGACACAAGTCTATATGTTTTAGAGTTAAGCTGCTACTTTGAGGCAGTAAACAGAAGTAGGGAGGCTGGTTGTGTTTCAGCACAGAGTAAAACACAAGAGCATAAAATCTGCTCAGTGTTTTAATGAAATTTAGTCTTATATTATGATTGCCCACTGTTACTGTCATCTCTACTGTTCACCTGTGTGTCTTTGGTATTTATCCCTTCAGGCATTTTAACCTGTTTTTATGAAGCTAGTTTTTGAGCTAACTTTCAGTCAATCAGCATTCAAAGTGTGTTTCATCCAACAGCATCTTCCTGCAGTCACAATGGCCAACAAGGGCACCGCCATACATCCAATCCATATAGGAAGTCTCAAGCGGAAGTTAGTTCAACACGCTAAGAGTATCGATCTGCGGCTTGCAACCCACATGCGTGTGGTGTAGTTGGGTGCTTAGGGTTAGGAGAAGGGGTCGGGGTTAGGGTTAGATTTTAGTAAGTTACACGAAGAAGAAGCTTCTGCTTGGGACTTCCAGCGTCGATTGGATATATGGCGACGTATCGTGACTGCAGTTGTGTCCCTCTTGTTTCATCAGCTCTGTGCTGGTTTATTTAAAAAAATATATTACTCATCCATTGTTCTTCACTGAAAAAATGCCCATCTGCAGAATCTGAGAGGGGAGTGAAGCAAGTATTCAGACCCTTTATCAATGATGAAGGTAAAATGTGTAATCACCAGGCCGTGAGCCCTTGTACCATTAAACAGTCATGCAGAAAGTTATCCTTTGAAGGAAACTACAAAATCTGAGTTTCTTTATAAAGAAAGATGCCTTTGGTGGTATTTTCCTAAACAAAGAGCAAGATAAAATTTATATACACACACATATATAATTATATATATACATATATAGTTAAAATGTTTGTTTTTTTTTTCTCTGACATAGATGGTTAAATATTATCTCATTTATAAAACATAAGCTGTGCAATGATTTCAATGGTTTAAATTTTCAGGGTTGGTAGAAGTAGTGAAATATGAATAAATATTTCCAGTATGGAAAACAACTGTGATGAGATAAAACATCAGTTGTTGATCCATCTATTATAAGGTTTTACTCTCTTTCTCTTTTCTAGATCCACTGGAGTGCATCTGACACTCTTTGCTGTACTAAAAATGCACACAAACCATCAATGTCAACTGACAAAGAATCCTCAAATGCATGGTTGTGTCTTCTGTTTTTCAATCAATTAAACATAACCTCCATTATTTAAAAATTTATATCAACCACTGAGACGAGTTTATATGACTGATTTTCTTGATAAAAGAGGAAAAAAAATATTTAGAATCTATTCTTATGACTTGTTCCCTGTGGAAAGTGAACACAAAAAGTTGTGGTTTAGTCTGAGTTGTTAGTAGGCCAGTTGAAAAAAAAGCAAAGCGCTACTATGAGTGGAAGAAAAGAGCAAAAGAAAAAAAAAAACAACAAAGGAAAATGATGTAATAGAAAATAAACTGAGGATGGAAAAAGACTGAAAAATAACATGAGTTGAGAAACAGTGAGGGAGAAACAGAAACGAATGCTTAGCACAAGACTTCTGCCTCGCCCCCTCCTTCTTCAGGGTCTTTTTGATCTGTCAGAGCTTTTTCAAGGATCTCACAGCCCATCACACACCGCAGGCTGTCTCTCCATCCAAGCGTGAGACAAAACACAAAAAGACTCATTCTGATGTGGAGAAATGAGGCTTAGGCTGTTTTCAAATATGATTTTATTTTACAACATGGTTTTGTCAGGAACAGATGTGTAATTTCTGTTCACCACGGTCACAATGTGAACGAATAAGATAGCCTCCTGTGCGTGTGCATGCACACACAAACTCCCATGCAGAAACCCATCACTGTGATGGAGGACGGGTGCTCAAAGACAGTAAAAACCAAAACAAACAAATAAAAAACAGGTAAGAGTAACAGACAATTCAAAGCACAACACAGATGAGGAGCTGCAACCTCATTGCCACTGCTGTCAGCATTACAGCGAGTCAGGAACACTTCACCTTTTTTTTTGTCATTTTAAAGAACTTCTCTCCCTCTCTGTCAACAAACAATTGCAGCTTTCCCCCATTTTTTAAGCATACCCTTTCCCAGAGGATGCTCAGCACTGTTTGATAAGTGTTTTCTACTTCTGAAACTTTGAAAGGAAAAAAAAAAGTCTGTGGGGAGATACCAAACACCACTCAGTGACACTAACACTGACTATGTGAAACTGTCTCCAAACAAAAGCCACTCCAAAATAAACAAGCCCTCTCTTAGTTTGCCTGGAGGCAGTTATAGTAAAGTGACACACAGTTGCTTCTTTGTGTGTTACTGGGGATAACATACTTTCTAACACTGTTGGGGTGTAAAGGATGGAAGCACTCTAAATTTGTTAAGTTCAACAGTAGCTCTGAACCAATATTTTTTCTGTCCAACTGAAATCAGTCTGATCGGAGATGCTAGCTGACATGTTTACATGGATGCTAAATAAAGTGGTGTAATCAGGCATATGTTTACATGATGGAAAGATTGAATTTGTTTCAAGTCTTTTCGACTGCTGAGACTCAACTTCAACACAATTTTGGGACCAAAGTGAGGTTATCCCATTTTTTTCTTTGTTTCTATCTTTTGAAAATATCCTGCGCGAGACAACACAGTTTACAAGTTGCACTGATAAGGAGGCCGTTATGTAATTCGCCCAAACATGTTTTACTCAAAAGACACTAATAACATCTACCTTTGGATATTCCTCACAAGAGCTGTCAGATTGTCTTTGCACCACAGATCTCTTAGTCCTAATGACTTTTTCTTTGTGCCTGCTATCATATTAAGACATTACATTACTGTAGGTAATAATTATGATTATTCACCCACACCCCTGGCAGTCGTTACCTTGGAAAGAAGCTGTGCTATATGGAGACTCACAAAGTCATGATCACCAGAGAATGAATAAGCCAATTTCCAAATTATCTTTTACCGTATATAACCTTTATTTAAAGAATCTAGAGGCAGGATTAAATGAGACTCGTGAGTGATGTGACTTGTGCTCCGGGTAACTGCAGCCACCAGCACGAGAGCACGCACAAACTGATGCTGTAATGCTGTTTACTTCGTAGATAAAATTTTTTTTCTTTGTAGTGCCACTTTTTAATGATCTTTTAGTAGATCTGGAGTTTGTTGAAGGCAAAAGAATCCATAATTACAGTGTTTGAATCCACCGTGATCAATCTTCTCCCTGTATCAAATCTGTCGGGGACGTACAGTATGCAGCATCAATTGACGTCACATCCGTAGGGCTGCGCGGGAAATTCGCCCACCGAATTGCAGCACACAACCTGTTCAAGGCAAAGGAGAGACGTGGGGGGGCGTGTTCTTTTTGTTTTCTAACACTTCATCACCCATCAGTAAAAAAAACTGCATGTGTATTCTTTTATAATTCCTTCCCCTAGTTCCTTTAACCAGATAAAACCAGTTGAGATTATGATCTTATCTACAAAGATGACCTGGCCAAGAGGTCAGGAACACGTCAACATAAACAATCAACAGCAGCTAAATTCATGTTTGATTCATAGACATTAACAACCAGCAGACAAGAGTGAAAAATTTAAAAGTTCAAAACAGAATCACTGCCTAATGTTTTTACATATTTTGTCACTTAAGACCAAGTGAAAAGGCTTCAAGTGAAACTCCAAGTCATTTTGTGGTCTGCTCCATGCTGATAGGGCACAAAATTAAACAATCTTATCCCAAACCCAATGGACAGCCAAATGATAAATATCACAAAAGTGCAGCGGGTGAAGCTATGAGTCCTGTGACGATATTTTCTATGAAGGAACTGGTCCAAGAAAAGCTTTGTAAACCATGGTTAGCCAGTTGGCCAGACAATTTTGGCACACAGATCACAGTGGTGAATTAGGAAATTGCAGCCAGTTATGAACCTCAAAGTGGTGATTCACAGGGTTTGAGGATTGCAGATCTTTGTTGGAAGCCTCCATATAAAGCAGGTTACCATAATCAAAGAGAAGCAAAAAGGTTGTAGATACCAGATGCTTCGCACACTTATAAAGAAACAAGATCTGTTAGGCTACTAAAAAAGAAAACCAAGTTTCAACCTGAGTTTAGATGCCAGGTTTTCAGTGTATTGTTTAAATTTCTTATTCTGGTCAACAAGAAAATCCATGTGCTTGTTGCTTACAACTCTCTCTAAAAGTTTTCCTTTTAATGTTGCAGTCTGCCTTGTGATTAACTCAGTAGAAAGCAGCATGATTTTAGATTTGTCTGCATTTAACACCAGTTTAAGTTTCTGCAGACATGACTATATCAAAAGCTCATTGTAAATTCTTAAGAGCCTGCGTGGCCAAAGCAAAATGTTTGGTCAAATACTAGCGGTTATTCTCTCTGTATTCTCACCTGTATGAGTGTTGTATAAAGTTTTGTGGTTTTCTGCTTGGTTTATCTAATTGGATTAAATGTAATTGTAAATGCAAAATATTCCTTTAAACCCCTTCATCCAAACAGTTTCTCCAGACGAATGGGCTATATGCACGACTCCACTACTTCTTGAACTTAGCAGTGCTCCCCTGTTTCTGGACAAACTGATTAACCCAAGTTACTCTTAAAAAACACAGTTGTTGGCAGTGTCATGTGACTGCCCTGCAGGTAAATGTCAGCCCTCCATTTGAAACCAACTATCCAGGCAGCTGCTGCACCATGACTGTGGTCTGATATTAGTTTTGGCAGAACCTCTGTTTACACCAAGTTCTTCCTGCACAGCAAGAGCAATTTTAGGTCCATCAGTTACTTTAGATAAGGTGAACTCATCATGTGTGTAGAAAATAAAACCAACATTTTGTGAAACATCTCTTCATATTTATATGAAATTTACCACTTCAAACATCTTCCACAACCTCATGTATTCACAGCATGAAATTTATCAAATTCTTGAGCATTCAACAAAATAAAAAACATTTTAGTCAATTGTACTCGGTGAGCAAAAACTTTACCTTCTACTGTAAAATCTCACTAATTAGCTCTACAAAACAAAAAAGAGAAGAAAAAGAACAAAACTTCTTGCCTCAAAAAAGTTAAGAAATGAATATACTAAGAGTTGTTAAATGTCACATCAACATGTACTAATTAGAAAATCTGATGCGATGACAGTACTCCCCGTCTGCATTTCTCAGGTTTGATCATGGAGTCCCCATGTGAATTCTTCATAAACACTGTGGTCACTGGTCTATATTGAGTTCTCCAATCTGTAAAGTGGCAAGCAAGGGTTTCTGCTTTATTGAGTGAGTGTTGCACCGCACATGCAGCTACTTCATGATTGCAATCGACTATATTTCTGTAGCAAGTATTATGTTAAAGCAGAGCAGGTTTATTGGACAGCTTTCAGGCTAAGCTTTTACATAAGTCCAGAAAAATGTGATTAGTTCCCAGGAATGGCAAGCAGAGTGCTATCCTGTAAAATTTAAATACCCATAGTGGTCTCACCCCTCCCAGCAAGCACAGTCTGCTCTGATTGGTCAGTGGCACAGGGCTGAGAATCCAACATAAACCTTTCTGCACCAGGTCTGATGAGGATGGTTAACCAGAACACTTTACTGCCTATCTGACGGGTCTTGCTTCATGCATGCTGCATACCCATGGGCTGCATCAGTTCAATATTATTCAAATAAGTAAATCATTTCAGATTACACCACTTAATTCTGCCGCTTTGCTTTGGATAACTTGTTGATACAGTATGTTCATAATATTTCAGGTTCAAAAAGACATGATGAAGAATAAAAAAAAAATCTAAATGGGTCACTCCACACATCTACTTTAAAATTGCCATGTTTTTCAGTTCTCAGTCAGAAATAACAGCATGAACTTTGTGAGTATATTTCTCAGTGGGTAGTTGTAGCAGTGATTCTCGCACAAGTTCAAATCATAGGTGACCATACTGCCTCTAGCACCTTGTTAATGCCACAGGAAGACAGAGTAAGAGACAAAGGGCATGAGACAGGATGGTAGAAGGGGGTGATCTTGGAGAGGCTTGGCTTATTGCATCATTTCTACTGCCTGTCAGAAAGAAAAAAATGTTGCCAAGAGTAGGATCTATTGCCTCAAAATGAACTCTTTCACCAAAAAAAAAAAAAAAAAAAAAAAAATCAGCTCAAATGTCCTCGTTTCATCTGGTGCCAGCTCTTGCAATGCATTTTCAGTGTCTCATCACATGCCTAAAAAATGTGTTCGTGGTTTGAGCTTAAACAACCTGCCAGTTTTTTTGCTTCAGGGTCAGCGTCTGATTTGAATGCATATTTTTAATTTCAGATGCTTTTTTTTTTTTTTTAAACTTAAAATAAACCTCCCAGCTACCATCGTCTATAGCAGCTAAGGGTGCAACCTCGGTTCCAATGTCGGCTCATCACACATCTTGAACAAAAACATTGTGTTTCTCTCTGACTTTTTTGCATCCAGTGAGACATCTCTGCTTTCAGTCATGTTACCTTAATTCCCCATGTAATGCTGACACTGACAGGAGACGTGCTCATTAAAAGAACACACATGTAAAAAAGCCCCTCTGATTGTCTGGTTCCTACCCAGTTGCGCTGTGTTACATAAGCCTTTGCATTTCTTTGTCACAGCTTAACAAAGAGATGGCAAATCAGTTCACTCAGTATCACCTTTGCTTAACCGTTAAACACTCTAAAAATTCATTTTTAAAATTGGTAGGTTGTCTGTTTTTTGTGTGTGTGGGCGTGTGTGTGTTTGTATATATCACACAAAATCATGCCAGCGGCTATAGATGAAATATTTAGATTTCATCATTTTCTTTTCTCTACTGTTAAATGCCAGATTAAAAATGTGTTGACACAGTCCAAAGAATAAAGAAAACTAGAGAAATGGACAATATGTAAAGATTAAGATTTATTCTGTTGTTGCCGTCTCATCATCGGTCATGTCACTATGCCTCCACTTGATCGTGCACCCTGGCTACTAGGTCACAGAGATGTCCTTTTGGTTGAATGGTCATGATTCTTACCGAGGGGACTGGGATTCAACCCTTGCCTGGGCCCAGCTTTGTCCTGCCACACTGGCATGGGGTCAAAGAAGAAAATGTGTTCCTCCTAGATTAAGCATTCTGGTAAATAAAATTGTAAATAAACAATATTATAAAGATAACTACAGAAAACAAGGGAAAAAAAAAAAGGGGGGGACACCTGCACGGATCTATATACTGTACACCCGTCCAGCTAATACTTAATACTGATAGAAAATCTGCACATATTTGGAGCAAGGCACAGCTCTGTAAATGTATCTGTATTCACTGTGGCTAATATGTTCTACAGTATGTAACATGAGGGATGGTAAATTACTGATTTAATGATGGTAAGAATATTTATGATCTTCAGTCTGGTCTGTACCTGTTCACAGTCAGCCCAGTCCCAAAGGAAAACACATAACGGGTACTTTTGTCCACGTGCCAGAAATTGACTGTCATGAAAAAGGTGTAAATTGCTAGATGTCATAAAAGTGCAATATTATATTTGTGACAGTTTCAAGTATTGCAAAATGTCAGCAAGATCAAATCTGCAGAGAAAACAGCAAAACTAAGAAATGTCTTTCTTTTGGAGCATTAAAAATGTAGTAGTTCTTAACTTGACTGACAGTTTAATGCAAAATGTTGCTTCAAAAGGCAGACGACAGTTTAAAACTGCTACTTTTATGCAGTCGACTAATAAACCCATTATTATTCATTATCTGGTTACACATTGAATTGTCAGTCTAGAGTCTTGGTGGCAATGGTAGGTTGCTATAGCTTCAGCCTTTCTGGGGGATGAAGCCAGAATTGCACTTTTGTCATGGGGGCCTGTTACACTTCAAAAACCTCGGTCCAGCTGGACCTCTGCAGTATGTGGTTACACCATCTGTGATCAGCATGGGGCAGTCCTCTGCAGGTATCCCAATGGCTACATGACAGTAAGTATGCCCCACCTGCACACTGACCCATCACCTTTTATGATGAGACTTGAGATGAATCTGACAACCATGGGTCAACAAGGTGTGCAGCAGGGGATTCTGAACCCAGCCCTATAGTGAGCTCGTCCATGGGGACATGCTGCAACTGTCAACTCTGACTGTCAGCTTTATATTATCCCAGTAGCCCAGCATCCAATTACAGGTACCAGTAACCACCTCCTGCAGCCTCAGCTTTTCCACTAATTGCGTGGCTATGAAACCATTCGAGGCTGAGCTGAAGTCAATGAAGAGGAGGCACAGAATAAGTAGTCTACAATCCAACATGACAGAACCCATGAGGATTGACATATGAGCAGTGAGCTTATTGTTAACTGGTTTATATTGCTATTGTGAAAAACACGGAAGTTTATGGATGTGTGGACAATAACTGGCGATAGCTGCAAGCAAATTTCCCATGATCAGTCCAGTTGCTTTTCTTGCTTAATGCTTCATGGTGGATTTTTCTATTACTTTAAGCAGGGGAACAATAAGCAATGAGATTTATTTTCCAACATTTAGGCAAAATTTGAAACAAAGACAAAAACTAAATTTATCTTTGATGTTTAAATATGGTCCTCTTACTCAAGTTTATGCCAAAAATTCAAGCTGGTGCACAGCTTGGCTCAGTAAACGTACTTGAAACTTCCAAAGGGAGAGCTCTTGAGTATTGAGTAAGGTTACAGTAGTCGGAGGTCTGGCTTGGGGCTAAGTTGAAAGCCTTGTGGACACTGGTGCAGTGTGCAAATTTATGGCCAGTTCTCTTTTGAGCATGGAATACAACACACAGAAATGCTACTTCAGTGCTTACTGCTGAAAATATTGTGCAGTTTTGCCCAATACGTTGGTTGTTTAGATGAGTCTTGACATAAGCATAAAGCCCTTGGAGTATTTAACTGTCTACAGAATTGTCATGTCATGTATTATTTAAAGTTATACCGTGTAACTTTTGGCCACTATCGGCACTAAACCTGTAACTTCCTACAAGTGCCACAACTGTCTCAAAATTAAACAGTCTCAATCTGTGTTTTAGAAAAGTGCTGCAGACCACTTTGAAAAGCTGATTTTTAAGTCATTAAGCCATTAATCAAAGCGCTTCAGGTTACATGATCCAATAAGAGACGGCCCGCTCCTGAGAAGTTACAATGCCTGGTTTTTGAGAATGGCAGCCCCCCTCGGAGCAACGGCATGCGTCAAGTGCTCTATATTGACCGAAGAAATCAGCTGTAGTTACTTATATTAATAATAATGTTAGAATATAATATATCATAATATTTGGCTAAAATTGGGTTCAAAAGTTACACGGTATCACTTTAAGGATGTCTGTGTACTTTAACTCTGTGCATGCTCTACCTTATGACTTATACTTTATAACACTTACGTTAGTAGACAGCACCAGAAAACCCCATACATTCAAAAATAGAACAGCGAGACAGGAACATTTCTGTACCTGTAGGTACATTTTTTTTACAAATGTTCTCAAAAGTACAATATTGGTCTTTATGAGGCCAGAAGTGTTCCTTTAAACTATGAAAAAGGATCCAAAGTTATATAAAGTAGACATTTGTACCATTTCCACCTAAGGGTACCAGCAGCATTGGAAAAATGTGCATAGCTTGTACAATAACTATAAGTAGCAGTCCTTCTAAACAGTAGTATAATTATAGTTATTATATCATGATTTTCATAATAATCATAGTAATCATTGTAATAATTATATGTATAACTATATGTGTTTGGCCTAATATTTATATAATAATTATTAATTTATTATTAGCATCTTTAATTGTTGTCATAATCTCTACTTTATTGATTTTTATTCATCATTTTTAATTGGTTTAATTATACTTCATTTACTCATACAGTTTGTTAAGGTACAAAAATGGACCAGGATCGAAGGGTGCAGGAATGTCTTTCAAAAAGGAACACCCCCAGCAACAAGCTTTGTATCCTTTTAAGTGCAAATTGGTACCTCTATTTTTGAGAGTGTATCAAATATCCATCCATATCTGTTGGTTGCTATTAGCCCAGCTGTAGCCCTTCATATCGAAATGACAAGGGCTGGCTGACACCTCATCATTTCCACACTTAGTCTCCAACTGAGGCCAATTAGATACATGCAGTCTTAACGGCAGCCTAGGGTCTTATCCTATGGTGTGCTGACATTTTCAGAGAGAAATACATAGAAGTGCATAGAAAAATCTCAACAGTAGTCATCCTTGATAATTTATATATAGAAACTCAGGGTCTGAATTATTAATGGCAACCTTACTTGATCATAAACACTGTTTGTATCTATACATGAGGACCAATGGATAGGAATAACTATAGTTTGTGTTATTCACTTGACTGTGATGTGAATAAACCTGGCATTTGTCTCTGAGGGTTTCTCAAGGAGAATATGGAAACTTGTCTGTGTGCTTTGGTTTGACCCTTAGGCTTTTTTTCCCCCAGTAGGCAGACGTCTTGGAAAACCCTAGAGGGAGGTGTCTTAGAGGCTTCCAAGTCAATAGTTATGTTCTTGAATAAATTCCTTAACTGAGCTCCAGACCACAGTGATTCGATAAGTTTAAATGGTTTATGAAATCCATAAACATGGATTGAGGTTTCAGTGAGTTTGATTGGAAAATGAAAGTAAACAAACAGGAATCCTTAACAAGGTCCCCACATCATCTCCTTTATCATTTTTGCAGCTCCTTCCTCCCATTTGTCCTTCTGTCCTTTTTGTGCACTTTCTACAAATTTCACTGCTGTCTGACGATTCACACAGTAACCATTTTGATCTCTCCACTGTCTGGTTTCACAGACTTTTCATTTAAAATGTAAGAAAAAAACCCTGAAATAAATATTCAGAGAAGAGCAGCATCCACTTGCTGTCTCGCTAAGGTTCTTGACATTTTGGTCACTCGTTTAGTTTTCCTGAGCAGCGGAATCCGCCTGATGATTTCACGTTCTATATTTTGAGAGCCCATTCAAATGCTTTTGAGTGAAAGATTGAGATTGACAAGTAAAAAATGAAACACATATACAGTAATTCTTGGTCAGGATTTCAAAGTCTTTGCACACAAAACAAACAGTAATTATCATACTGCTTGAACTGTGTTCATGTGTGACGATGATCTCAAATTAGAATATACTGTTACTGAGAAGTAAAAATTCACTGCAATGGAAGAATATAACAAATCAAATAATGGTGTTGAATAGTCAATATTTGGATTCAATACAAAGAAATTGTAGAGAATTTCTTCAAATAACATGCAAATGCATTTACAGTGGGTACAGAAAGTATTTAGACACCTTTAAACTTTTCACTCTTTGTTTCATTGCAGCCATTTGCCAAAATCAGAAAAAAGTTTATTTTATTTCTCATTAATGTACACTCAGCATCCAATCTTGACAGAAACAAACAGAAATGCAGAATTTTTTGCAAAATTACTAAAGCAGAAAAACTGAAATATCACATGGTCATAAGTATTCAGACCCTTTGTTCAGTATTTAGTAGAAGCACCCTTTCGAGGGAGTACAGCCATGAGTCTTCTTGGGAATGATACAAGTTTTTCACACCTGGATTTGGAGATCTTCTGCCATTCTTCCTTGCAGATCCTCTCCAGTTCTGTCAGGTTGGATGGTGAACGTTGGTGGACAGCCATTGGTGGCAGCTTTGATCTTAAAGATACACTATTGTACTTTAAATATATATATATATATATATATATGTATATCTTACTTAATCTAAAGATTAATCCTAAATTAATCACATTGTCAAATAAGAGATTTTTTTATTCTTTAGTACTGCTATATGCAGAAAATACATTAACTTTTGTTTTACAACTTACAGTAAAGGCTAAAACGAACCCCGAAGTCTAGGAGTAGTGCAGGACTCAGACCTGATTTTGAGCTTCACATTAAGGCAGTTGTGAAGTGAGCCTGCGTGAGGACCGTATCAGCAGCATTCTGGACTAAACTGCCGCCATCTGACAGATTTTAGGGAGACAAATAAGGACAGGGTTTCAGTCAGCAGGTGTCAAGAGCAATTCCTTTAAAAGCAAGTCTGTCTCTAAAAATGTCCTAAATCTAAATTGAATGGTTTTTTTTTATGATGTTAAGTATTTATGATGTGGGTTTCTATTCAATTCAATTCAATTTAACTTTATTTGTATAGCGTCCATTCATGATAATGTCACCTCAGGGCGCTTAACAGACAGAAAAATTCAGATCAGATTCATAATAGCCTAGCTCGTTTCTTTTATTTTATTTATGGACATAATGTCTACATTATGGATCGTATATTCCTCTTTCAGCTTCTCTCAATAATTTAGGTACTGGAGGGTAAACTGCTGCTGAGATGGTGCACTCTAAAATTGTCACAAAATTCTTTTTCAAAACTCCTTCCATTGTGAACATTCAGACAGAATGCAAAGCTGAAATGGCAGGTTGTGCATCAGTGTTAAAATATATATGTATTAGTGATATTCACGTAGGTACAGCAAACAGAATATCCTGTCAGGCAAGTTGACAGCATGAAATGTAAAGCTTGCTGTCAGCTTGTCTGACTCATGTGGTGTGCTACTGCTCGTATCACTTCTTCCCCCAACAGCTGTGCATACAGTATGGCTTGTAGCCTACATAATTCTTAAACCTGTTATGTAGTACTGGTGTAAACCTTATTGTCTGACCTTCATGCAGACAGGTCATGTCAAGAACTTTAGCGAGACAGCAAGTGGATGCTGCTCTTCTCTGAGCATTTATTTCAGGGTTTTTTTTTTCTTACATTTAAGTGAAAAGTCTGTGAAACCAGACAGTGGAGAAAGGTCAAAATGGTTACTGTGTGAATAGTCAGACAGCAGTGAAATTTGTAGAAAGTGCACAAAAAGGACAGAAGGTCGCGTCACTCTGTGTACTGCTTACTATAAACAAGTATAGCTACCAGACCGCTAACTGCTGCTGCGCCACAAAAAAAAAAAAGAAAACCCAAACAACACAAAACAACTGATAAGGATCAAGTCTTGGAGGTGTTGATGTTTGCAGTGTGGATTTTTTACACCACAGAAGGAGTTGGAGGTGAGTGAATTAAGGCTTTTAGAGTCGTGGTTCGTTAGCTGTTTAGCAACAAGCTAGCAAGCTATCCTCTTGGTTGTTATTGGCTGACCTGCTCCTAAAACATCGGCGCACATGTCCCTGTGCTCTGAAGGCATGGTGTTTCTTGAAAAATTTAGCTTGCTCGAGCCGTTTTTCCAACAATAGCTGCGTTTACATGGCGCAATATTAATCTGATCAAACGCCAATCAGAATAAAAATGCACCATGTAAACATGTCAGCTGATCCGATCGGCCTCGATCGGAAAGAATTTCCAATCTGATCGAGAGGGGTGGTTTAAACCTTTTTACGATCCGATCAGCAGAAAAAAATGCCCATGTAAACAGTCATTCCGATCATTTCTGTAGATTTTTGTCTCTGCGCATGCTTGAACCATGTGGGGGTTGCGTGACGTAGCAGATTCAAGGAAGACGGCGGAAGCAAAACACAACAGGACTTTGCTGAGAAACCCCAAATAGCAAATGGATAGCGCCGCGAATCTGGAGCAGCTACGGTGTTCACCACGGATCCGCCTTGCACAGTCATGTAGGAGTCCTCTTGCACAGCGGAATGGATCCGCTGATGATCCGCGTTCTGACTGGAAACTCTGATGTCAGGCGGAGTAAAGGCAGACCTAAAGCTGCACCTTTGCTCCTGATCCATAGCGGATCTGTTCATGATGATGTGCTTCAGCCGTGGGTCCAGTACGGACCCGTTATATGGCTGTTTTTATTTAAATCTCCACTGAAAGAGTTAATGATTATTGAGCATTTTGATGGTCAAAAATTATAAATTTTAAAAGAAAACTCCTCTTCTTACGATCTATGAGCCATTGCGCATGTCAAAAGCGTTACGAACATATCTGTCCATCAAGTAAATACAACCGATCGGATCACTTTTCCCCCTGTCCATGTAAACAGGACAGCTGGAAGCTCCGATCGGAAATATTTCAATCGGATAGATGAATTATTTGTCTATGTAAACGTAGCTATTGTCAACCCTGGCTTCAATGCAACACTCAAAGAAGTTTCAAGTAGTAGAGGAAAAAAAGCATAGATACACAACTGAAGCATGTCAGTGTATATTTAATACCATATGTAGACAGGTTTAAGACTAAATTAAATCTTAAAGAAATGCATTGTGTACTACACGGTTTGGAGTTATGCTTTTGCATTTACAATTTACAGTTTTGTTTTTACTTTTATCTTTCCACAATTATGAGCCTTAGCATGGGTAATAATGATAATAATAATGGATTAGATTTGTATAGCTCTTTTTATGGCTCTCAGAGTAATTTATTGTGTCCATTATTCATGCACTTCTCATTCATACTTGTTGATAGTAGGACATCTGTAGCCACAGCTACCCTGGGGCAGATTGATGGAAACATGGCAGCAGGGATAGTGGAATTCAAACAACCAACCTTGCAGTCATTGGATGATCTGCTCTACTACCTGAGTCACTGCAGCCAGTGGATGAATTTTCACTTCTGTTTTCCCCTCTTAAAGCTCCTTTATCAAACTATGGCCCACTTTCTCACTTTGGCACCCCCTAATGGAGGATAATTCAGCATCCATTTTGCATCTTGTCTCTTTTCCAAGAGTACCTAACTGCAGTTACAATAGGGGATTATCACGCTTCCGTGTTCCGAACTTCCGGTTTTAAACAGTTAGACGGCCCACTTCCGGTCCAGTTCAATGTCCCTGCTTTACTTCGTAGATAACGTGAATAAACGCCAACCCTAGCTGAAATTTTCACGGATTCCAGACTGAAGTGATACTAAGGAAGAAGTGGATCAAAGCGATCGACTGCCGCGGTGAAGGGCCGAACTTTATGATAAAACACACGTTTGTTTGTCACCGGTGGGGCACAACACCGGCACTTCACAGCATGCTAGCATTGGCCAGCTAGCGTTTACTGACGTGCTTAACATTGTGCGTCTTAAAACACACAAACATCTGAAAATCGGGTCTGTACCCCCCCGTTTCCAGTGGAACAACTGGGGACTGCCAAGAAAGGAGACGCTTTCAGATGCTTGTGTGTTTTCAGCCGCACAAAGTTAGGCACGTCATCAAGCTGGCTAATGCTAACCTGCTAACAGTAGTCCGCCGACTACTACTCTGTTAAACTTTGTTAATCGGATAAACGCCAATGCCAAGTTTTCATTCCAGACTGAAGTGATGCTAAGGAAGAAGTGGATCAAAACGACCAATTCGCCGCGGTGAAGGACCGAACTTTATAATAAAACGACACACGTTTGTTTGTAGACGGCAGACTGCGCAGTTGTGTTAGCAGGTTAGCATTAGCCAGCTCGATAATGCCGATGCCTAACTTTGTGCGGCTGAAAACACACAAGCATCTGAAAGCGTCTCCTTTCTTGGCAGTCTCCAGTTGTTCCACTGGAAACGGGGAGGTACAGACCCGATTTTCAGATGTTTGTGTGTTTTAAGACACACAATGTTAAGCACGTCAGTAAACGCTAGCTGGCTAATGCTAGCATGCTGTGAAGTGTCGGTGTTGTGCCCCACCGGCGACAAACAAACGTGTGTTTTATTATAAAGTTCGGCCCTTCACCACGGCGAATCGATCGCTTTGATCCACTTCTTCCTTAGTATTATTTCAGTCTACAATGAAAACTTGAGTTTGTTTGGAGTTTATCCGATTTAAACAGTATAACCGAGCAGGAACGGCTGTCGTTAACATGGCCCGGAAGAGGAAGTGTCCAAAATCCGGGAACTTCCGGTAAGCGTGATAATCCCCTATTGCTGATAAAGACGCCGCCATATATCCAATCCATACAGGAAGTCTCCAGCGGAAGTTAGTTAAACACCACTAAAAGTAACTATCTGCGACTTGCAAACAGATGCGTTTGGTGCAGTCGGTTGGTTAGGGTTAGGAGAAGGGTCAGGGGTAGGGTTAAATGTTAGTAAGTTACATGAAGAACAAATTTCCGATTTTCTCCTCTTTTCTGAGCTCTCCCGTGCCAGTGAGAGTCAATCAGAAGCTGACTCTTGTCTCATCTCTTGCTCTTGTCTCTTTCTTTCTTCTTTGGTTTCCTTGATTTCTTCAATGATGTCCTATTCCATGTCTTTATAAATAAGCCATAGTGTGAGCTTTAAACAGCCAGTGTGTTGATATCCAGCTTATGACACAGAGCTGTAAAGTCTAATGCTGTTGTAAACAGATAATCTGAGATGGAAAACAACAAAGTTGAGAAGTGCAAATAGATCTTAGCTGCCATCAAATGCCCTGGCGTTAGGTGTTGGGCTTAGTTTTAAATGCAGCCCAGCCATCAGTAAACATGGCACTGAGACTCACATGTATTTTAATAGTACAAAATAACCATAGGTTAAAGTAAGTCAGAATGCACCAGAACTACGATCCGGTAAGAAATATTCAGACCTCTTCTACCGGAATGCAGCTGGAACGCATTGGAAAAGCAACTTTCACTCATGCATACAGCGCAAGTCCTTTATTTTTCCCAGGTGAATTTTACCGAAATAAATGTAAAATTGATAAATATATTAAAAGCATCTCCAGAATATGCTCTCTGTTATGCGTTCAACAAGATTTTAGTGCGCTGGATAAACACAGGAGGCGACGATACTCGCTTACCATGACAGGTTGTTGCAACTTGTAGTGGGTAGCCACTCACTGTGGCAACGTAACGTTAATCTAATGTCCACTCATGCTGTTTTTTTTATCTTACTTTCACCCCTGACAACAACTACTGTATGTATAAACACTGCAAATTCAGTTTAACAGAAATTTGTATACCAGCATTTTCACATGAAGACCACAAGAAACAAAACATTCATCACTCGCACTGCACTGTCACAAAAGTTATCTTCTATTTTATTTGACTAACTTTTAATTAATTTCCTGTGTTTAAACCATAAAATTAAAGTTGGAAAAGAAAAAAAAAAAGCTTTATGTCAGTTACAATTGGCTAACTGTCTTTTATCTTGCCCTTACAGCCTCTCTATCTTTGACAGACAACTCTTGGAGTGAATCAGTAACAGAAATTATATTGCATGGTTCAAATGTTTCTGTCAGAAGTAGAAGGAATGAAGATGTTTAATTATGTCTAAATTGTTTACACTTTGACACTAATCTGGATAACCATATCTAAGCACAATAAATGAATTTATCAACACACCTAACATAATTTTACATATCAAGATTTATATTGTAAAAAGCTTAATATTACTCATATGCAATGATCTTTTGTTTACACTTTTAAATATTTCATGATGCAAATGTTGTTTTTATTCAGTAAAGCAATGTTTCATGCATATACATTTAGACATGGGTCAAACGACTGAATCTATTGAACTGTAACACATTTAGATGGAAAATGTCAGATATTCTGACAGTACAGCTTTTATGTTTTGATGTCATGTGCTCATTTCAGCAGAAACATGATTTGTTATTCCAGTCATACACAGTGTAATAAAGTACTCTGTGCAATACCTCCCACCACAAATGCACAAGAGCTGACAAGAGAAAGTATAGCGTTGATAAAATATGCTGTTTGACAAAACATGAATTATGCAGACAAGCTTTCTGATTGTTAATTTATTGTGGATGTGATTGTGAACATGTCACATTTTCTTTGATTGTTCTTTGATGTAAAGCAGCACTCATGTGTCTTCTTACACATTGTTCTTTTAAAACAAACAAAAAAACAGTACCTAGTGTGACAACTATCATGTTGTGCAATATATTTGATTGTAAGTTTAGGGAAAAATTGCAATATGTCAGTGGGGATGAACGTGACAGGTTGCAGGGGACAATCAATGGAGGCAGCAGACAGTGAAATTACATCTGATCCTCATCCTGCTCAGGGAACATCTCCCAAACAACACTGAGTATCAATAAAGTTGAGCCTCAAGAACTCAGGGGAATTTCAAACTCTAATCCACCAGGACTAGACCAGGATTAACTGAGATATGTGAACAACACACTACACTGATTGTAAAACTCAGCCTACAAAATGACAAGAACTCAATGAGTGAAACTCCATGGGAAAAGTGAGACTTCAGTCTTTTAGAAACCAGGGAGGCTTGGCTTTTGAATTACCTGCCGGCAGTGTTCTTGTATATAAGCATGAATATGCACTCTTGGATAAACACAGATACACATACCAGTAAAAGCTTTTCCTCAGATTCCCTCACATTTTCTTTTCCTTTTACTTGTATATCCTCAAGCTTCATGACCCTATAATATTCACCTTTACCTACCTCTCATAATTCTCATTAAGGCTAGTGTGCAAAACTTATTTTTAGGACTTTCCTCTCTTTTGTTTATTCTGCCCTATGTTGCTCTTCCTTCTACGGTGCTTCAAATCAGTTTGTAAGGCTCCAGATCAGAATAATGGCCCAAAAGATTTTGTAACATCCTGAAAGCAAAACATGATGACCCACAAATCCACACATGCTTGGAAAAATACGAAATACATCTAAAGTTAAGAAAGGGAAATCATCAAGTTGAGCAAATGAAGAGGCGTCTATTTTCAAGGACAGGTACTTTTTTTGTTGTTGGTTTGTTCTTTTTGAGTTCTTCCTTTGTGAGCATTCAACATTTTTCTAACACCCGTATGTCTCCAAAAACTGTGGACTAACAGTGTTGGTGTGTTAATTTAACACTGACATTGACACCATTAGATTTTCATCTTTGTTTCATATTGGACGTGGCAAATCCAGTCTCTTGTGAACTTTTTTTTACTCTCTCACTACTCGTTTTTTCTGCCTCACTTATTTGTTACATTTAGGTTCTGGCAGCAAACTGACATGGTAAGGCTTAGGCAGGAAAATGTCTCAGCCAGGGATGTTTCAGCATGAAAAAATATCCATCACAAGCCAGCATGTTCTAATGAATTTTCAGAAGATGAAGTGGAAACAGTACTGGGCTCTTTTGGTGAGAAAATGCTGTCATTATAAATTCTGTGGTTTTCTAGGCAAGCTTTTACCCTTGTGAGTGACACAGCTGGAATAATGCAGGAACATGGAACAAGCAGAAAGGGTGAAAAAGGAGGAAGATGGAGGAAAATTCATGGAGAAAAAAAATACACAAGGATGAGTTTCAAGCGGTACATATATCTATTATCAATATCTGCAAGGTATTGATCCGTAAATGGCCACTAAATCACCTCCATCTTTCCTGGTTTTCTGAGTTTATGAAATGTGCCCTTCTGTTTTTTACTTTCCTTTATTTTCCTCTCTATTGCACCTTCCCTCTATCTTTGTCATCTCCCTTCTGTCATTAAGATGCAGTGCAAGAAAGTGACCGTCGCTCCATATACCAGGGATTTCTTTGAAGGGCCACTGAAACAAGTGCTGTGGGTATGCTTCAGCATACTCACCAAGAAACATGATGTGGGTAGATCATTCGCAGATGGCTGTAGACAGGAGCCAATTTCACACAATATAGCTTCCATGTTGTTTACTGACAATATGTAATCCATCCGCTACTCCAGTGCTTTTCTGAGAAGTTCATACATATCTCTCAACAAATCCATCACCATCTAGCTCTTCCTTGAAATTGAACCTGCTGTGAACTGCTGTCCATATCCCCAGGTGATCAGCATCTCATACTTTTTTCCAAGAAACAGGAGACTTTACAGCTAAAGTAATGTCAGCTTTGTCATTGTGTTGGAAAAAGAAGATTCTTAGAAAACACAACATACTGTGTGAAGCATGTAAAAATGCAGTCTTACAGCTCTGGCTTTGGGCGAATTCCTCTTTTCCCTAGAAGTCAGGGCTTCCTGTGACAGTGAAGTACATTAATCTGTGCGACTCCCATCACCTTGTCAAGATACAATAAACTAATAAATATGGCAGCCAGTCAATGTTAAACCTTTGCTGGCAGCAATATACTTTCTGCCATAATTACACTGGGCAGTATCCAACAGTAATAACTGCAAAATTTGCAATTGCCAATTTCATTGTTTCACTCGGGTGTGAAGAAGATTGTAATTCAAAATGCTTCAACATGTATTGCAGTTTAGCTTGATCATCATGTCTAATAAAGGTGAATATGAGGGGGGATTGATGGAGCTGAGGGACACAGAAGAATCACAGCCTCCCAGATACTGTAGCTGCCTGACATAATTCCTTACAAGCCTTTACTGATAATAGTGAGTATAAATATGTTAAAAACAGCAAAAGTAATATCAGAGAATAGAAGCAGATAATGCAGTATAAGAAGTACTATATGTCTATTATGAGAAACATTTGACTGCAATGACAACTTCAGCTTGTCTTTCTATCCATCCATCCATCTAGTTAATGCTGGGTATCAATACTGTATCTCCTGACTCATTAGTGTCAATGGTCTTTATATAAAAACCCTTTGTGAACATGGAAAAAGTTCCGGTGGATTTGCTTTTTCTGCTTCAGTCCCTGCTGAGTGTTCTTTGTTCTACCAGAACAGTTACAATTCATTTAGGACCTGCTCCTCTTTTTTTCTTTCTCTCTTTCACTCCATCAGTAATTCACACACACAAAAATAGTTTGCCTCTCATCTTCCTCCTTTTTTTCCTCCTTCATCTCTCTTACTGTTTCTGCCTATCTTTGTGTCTCTTTTCTTCAGCCCCAGATGTGCTACATATCCGCTCAAAAGCGTTTTCCTCATCCAGTACAATAAGCATTTTTTTCTCCCCCCAGTGTGGAATAACAAAGATTGTCACCATGGATACTGTTCCATGCAATGAGCTCTGAGTGGCCCTTTCCGAATTCTAAAAGGAGTAATTATCTGATGACATCAAAGACAGGTGACGACATGAAAAAAATAGCAAAGCGAGGGGATTGAGTCCAAGCCATTTATCAGTCATGTGGAGAAGAGGACCAGTTCACCTTATTCAGTAGGGATTGCTGGCTTCAGGCAACAAGCTTTCACCTCCAGAAGCCTGAGGCAGTATCATAAACATGGTTTTTCTGCATGAAACAACCCCAATTTCACGAAATACAATAGGGCAGACAGTACATTTGTATTACTGAAATACAGGCAAGGGGAGACATGGTGCATTTAACATGAACATAGGAATCTGTTCAGGGTCTTCCAGAGATGTGAACCACTAATTAAATATCATATCTTCTCCTATGAGTTTCTTAAAGTGAAACCCAGACTATCTCCCTGTCTGGGTCATAAAATCCCCAGCTCCTCAGCATTCACTTATTCTCTTTTTTTAGCTTTCTGACATCTTTTTTTCTTCTGACTAACATTGCTCTCCACTGTGTATTCAGCTAGCCAGACAAAAAAAAAATCTTCTTATGGCAGTGACACAAGGTCCTTCATGATGGAAGATGCTGGATTTGACCTCAAGGTCAGATAGTTGGCTGTTATGAATTGTGTCATCTTTAGGATGATGCTGATGCACAGCTAGAAAAAAACTAAACAGATTATCAAGAAACTACTGTAAGTATGCTGTCTCCACATGCTAAAACTAAATTCCTCTAGGTCTCATTTTAATAATAATCCATACAAATCTCTTCATTTGATGATGGTTAGCTAGTCACTAATTTCTAATAATTAGCTAGTCATCATTTCTCCATTTCACCTGTGCAGCCTTTGTATCTGTCACCATCACTTCCGGATCATGTGCAATACAACATTCTTTATGCAGCAATTTACAATACACATCAGTCTGTTATGTATTTATGAATATCCATATACTGTACACCCACTTGCCAGTAATATTACAATACTTATTCGTTATTTATTCATTATTGTGTTTTAAAACTCAATAATGAATAGAAGGGAAGGGAATAATGTGTAAAAATCATGACAACATATTTGAAAGAAAACATAAAAACTGGTCCAAATGAACTACAAGTAATGTCACAGCCAGTGAGCTAGTCTAGGATATATATTGTATGCCTGGCACACTGTGCTACAAAAAATAAATACATAAATAAAAACAAAGATTGTCTGTGTCTATGTTAAGTATGTGCAACTGTGAATTTTTTGGGACTTTTTAAAGAAATAGGGAAGATTCCTTCGATTCACTGCTCCCTTTCTTCCCCCATGAAGAATTTCTGAAGAATACTCAAGTTAATGTTGCTATGTGTCTAGTGGATGTGTGATAAGAAATCTATTTGCTAACAAATTGTTAAGACTTTATTATAAGATCATGCCAATTAATTACCTAAAATCGCGAACAATGAGTGCAACATATGCTCATATTTGCTTGCTATGTACTGCACTTACAAGCAGCTATATGTGGGCATTGTTAACAATCCAATATTAATAGCTGAACGCAAAAACATGCAGACTCATCCTTTTGAACTTACAAGGAAGGGAGCAACACTGTATGCCACAGAGTATTATGACAATAGGAGGTTCCTTGTTTAGGCTATTTTGAATTGGCTCGAATTGATCTGTCTATGAAGTGCCCTGAGATGGCATTGTCGTGAATTGACAGTACACAAATAAAGCAGAATTGAATGAACAGGTTTATTTCTCATTGTAAATGGGTTATTTGGGGGGGGGGTCACAAAACAAATTAAACAGTAACAAACTGGAGTCATCACCTCTCTGTTGACCCAATTTGTCATAAAGCTGGAGCTAATGGAGGTGCATTGCTTTTATTTTGGGAAAGAAGGAACAAGATTTGGAATACAGAGAGAATTTCTTCAGCATACTGTTAAAGATTAATTCAGCAAAGTTCTAGATAATAGTCTACACACAGATTGTTATGTGCAACTTTTGACCTTTGTAAGTAACACAAGACCTTTATAAGAAACACAAGGGTCAGCTTTGAAGATTGTTCCAACCACAATCTTCCTGTCTAGTATCTTACATGAGTTGTGTGTCCAACGTGCTGCATACATTTACATAACTTTGAGTTTTGTTTAAACTGCATAAGTATGACTGAACTTCTAATTAGCAAAAGAGTACAGAAAGAGACAGAACTCAGTATAAGTTATGTCTGTTTTCTTTAGTTTCATAGATTTCCTCAATACCCCGCTGAGTTCTCTCTGCTGACTGAATTACTTGAAGAAAAAAAAAACTCTTACAGACAACTTGAGTAGTTTTTACTTTATTTCATCCACCAGATGAAAGAAATTGTCACAACAAAACGTAGACATGCTATAATAATGCGATCAGAGGCCTACTTAACATTAGGCAAAAGTAGGCAATTGCCTGGGGCCCCCAAACGGAGGAGGGCCCCAACCAGCTGGGAAAAATCATGCTTTTCATTCATAGCGCCTTTTCTCCCCCATCATTCTCCTTCATACACACATACACAGGTGTAATTGAGGCCTGGTACATGTCCGCTGCTCCTCCTGTATCTGTGTCCTCTGTCCCTGCACTTTTATTTACCACTGTTTCATTCATTATTTACATGCGGCAACGTGTTTTTCCGAGCTGTATTTGAACGTACCCTGTGACACGAACCAAAGCCGGCATGCGGCAGAAGAAGCCAGTCGCTGTAAATTCAAACACTGTAAGCGATAGTTATGGATTATTCTGCCGATAGCAAGCGATCCAGATCAACTGAAAGACACTAAAAAGTGTAACTACGGAGAAAAACGTGAGTAAACAACATTATAGCTTCAGTTTGTGCTCGCTCCCGTGACGGCTTGGCTCGTGGCTGCAGTTACCTGAAGCTGCAGTCGCGGCAGTCACGGCAGTCGCTTGTTTCGTTTCTTAATCTTGCCTCAAGTCCCTTTAAAAAACAGGACATGCTTGTTTTTTTTTCTTTTTTGTTTTGTTTTGTTCTTTAACTTGTCCTGTCCAGCATCATAGCAAGCAGAATGGAAATCCGATTGCTTTATTGTGCTGAACAGTTTTGCTTTGCCAAGGGGAGCTTTATGAAAACAAGGCTCCCCTTGATATCCTGTTTATTCGTTTTATTTCTTTAATTAAACATTTGTTTATAACAGCATTCCATACCATACTGCTGGGCTTGACAAGGGAGAAACGAAAGTTAGTGGAACAGAAAGGAAGGACTGAGGAAGAGGAATGGAGAGAGAGAGAGAGAGAGAGAGAGAGAGAGAAAGAGGAGAGAAAACATGAATCCACTTACACAGTTCACTGGTGCATCTGTACAGAAACCCCCAAACAACACTCCAAGGTCTCCACTAGAAAACAAAACAAGCAATCCCCTACAGGAGGACCTGCAGGTGGCTTAAGTATCCTCAGATCATACAAACACACGCAGAACTACGCAGAGGAGAGCAACGGGAAGCAGCGTCACAGTGTCAACATGCATGATAAAGGGTGCTCCATGGTGATAGAATCATGCAGATGCAGTCTCGTCTCTGCAAGGAGGAGGAAGCCCGCAAAGCTCAGGACCCAGGCCCCCAGCAGCCACCCAGAGGCCCCAGATCCCAGCCACCTCCTCAAAGGAACGGACATGCACCCCCCAGAGGGCGGCAAAAGGTGGCCCTAGCCCCGAGCCCTCCGCGGTCTCGGGGTCCAGGCCCCAGCGGACCAAGCCCGGCAGAAATTTTGAGAAATGTGTTTGGGCCAGATTTAGAGTGTACAGTGGGTACGGAAAGTATTCAGACCCATTTTTCACTCTTTGTTTCATTGCAGCCATTTGCCAAAATCAAAAAAAGTGTATTTTATTTCTCATTAATGTACACTCAGCACCCCATCATGAAAGAAACAAACAGAAATGTAGAATTTTTTGCAAATTTATTAAAAATGAAAAACTGAAATATTACATGGTCATAAGTATTCAGACCCTTTGCTCAATACTGAGTAGAAGCACCATTTTGAGCCAGTACAGCCATGAGTCTACTTGGGAATGATGCAACAAGTGTTTCACACCTGGGTTTGGGGATTCTTCCTAACAGATCCTCTCCAGTTCTGTCAGGTTGGATGGTGAACGTTGGCGGACAGCCATTATCAGGTCTCTCCAGAGATGCTCAGTTGGGTTTAGGTCAGGGCTCTGGCTGGGCCAGTCAAGAATGGTCACAGAGTTGTTCTGAAGCCACTCCTTTGTTATTTTAGCTGCGTGCTGAGAGTCAGTAGCTGTGTTTACATGGACCCAAATAGAACCGAATGAATTTTCTTTCGGTTTCCCAGGGGTAGAATATTCCTTTCCCCAAACCGAACGGGGTATCATGTAAACGCTGAATCGGAAAGTTGTGAGGTTGCACTCTTACAGCGCATGCTTCAACGAGACGTCAACGTGAAACAAGTGACGTTTCCTCACTTTGACAGATGGCTGTGAACGACGAAATTCCCTGGACAGCAACAGAAAGTTTGTTTTTACTCAAACTCTGTCTCTACAGCTTTTCCTCTTGGTTGTTTCCAGTAGGAGCGCATGAGGATCAGCTGCTGCTTCATTAACGTCCTGCAGAAACCACAACGACTGTGACGATCAGCTGTTTGTAGACCTCCGTCTTTAATAAATAACGTGATTTACATCATTCTGCGCATGTCAGGCAGGGTTATTCTGAATGAATATTGGCGCATGTACACGCCAGATCCGAATGTATTAGTTCCCATGTAAACAGCTGCCCTGAAATCCTCAATCAGAATGATTTCAATCCGAAAGGAAAAAAAAGTCTCCATGTAAACGTGCCCATTGTCTTGTTGGAAGGTGAACCTTCGGCCCAGTCTGAGGTCCTGAGCACTACGGAAGAGGAACTGTTGTTCAGTCAGGAGGGAAAGATGGGTAGATGGTAGGTAATTGGTGACAGGTGCAGATGGTTGAATGTTGACGAGCTGGACATTGGCTGAACACTGGAAAGAACTGTCATCTCAATGTCCAGGCCACAGCCTGGGATGTAACAGAGTGTCACTGCAAAAGGTCTGAATACTTATGACCATGTGATATTTCAGTTCTTCATTCTTTGAATATATTTGCAAAAAATTTCTGCATTTTTCTGTCAAGATGGGGTGCTGAGTGTACATTAATAAGAAATAAAATGAACTTTTTTTTACTCTAGCAAATGGCTGCAATGAAACAAAGAGTGAAAACGTTAAAGTGGTCTGAATCCTTTCCGTACCCACTGTATAATGTCATAAGCTAGAATGAAGAAGGATGTGGATTGAGTTCTGAGTTTTTCCTATAAAATAACTCAAGGTTGCATTGAAACCATGAGAGATCTCAAAATGTCTTTTTAGAAAGTAAAAGTTTTATCTTTTGTGACCTATTCAAACTTTGTATGATGTTTCAAAGTGATAGTATGCCAGAGTAATAGAGCTCAAATGTCACCAAGGTTTTTGTCTAATTTCATCCAAATCCCATTAATTCCTATGGGACAAAAGATTGCAGATTTTTGCTAATTACGTAAACATCGTAAGACTTGAGCAGCTAAAGCCCTTGCAAATTATTCCAACCCAAGATGCACATTTTGATACAAGTTTTGGGGGAATTGAGTTAAAACTGTGGGAGGAGAAGTATTACTGTATGTTGCCTAATGCTTACAGCATTGGCAGCCATAATGAAAGAAAACTATTTAAAAAATTATAAATACATTATGAAAGGAAAACACATAATGGAGTAGATGGGATGGAAATGCAAGAGCTCAGGTGCAGAAAGTTGGCAGAAAGAGATCTCACTACTAATATACAGAGGATTTTCTCACCGGAATAGAAAAGGAGAGATGAGTTAAGACTGAGCTTTGTGGAGCTGTAAGGCAGGGTAACCCAGTTTCATGAGAAAATGTAAAATAGTCATGTAAAATTAATCTATTGATTCACGTCCAAGACAGGAATTTTTTTCTGTTCTTTCATGCAACTGCACAAAATTTGACTTCACAGAGTACTGCATTATCACATCGTATCATCTCTCATGTATCGACCATTAGTTCACATTTAACAGGCGAATAAATTCACAGTTGGAGGTCGAAGAGGTTGGAGGAAGGCGCTACATACATGCCTGCTAAGTGGGAGAGCCAGGATTAAATCACATCCTGACCAGCAGTATTGCTCTCTCTCTCTCTCTCTCTCTCTCTCTCTCTCTTCTCTCTAGCTAGCTATTCATCTAGCCGTCTATCTAGATCATTTTGTTTTCTTGCTAATGTGCTGCTCACAGTAATAAAGGGAACAATTAAACAGTTCATCCTAGATCTTGATCATTGAAATATTCAAGTTGAAAATCTTTATTCATTATATAGTAGAATGTGTTGCGAACAAAATAACTTAAGAATGATCAATTGAAACCAAAAGCATTGACCCATGGAGGCTTGGATTAAGAATCACACTCAGAATAAAAGTGGAGAGATCAGATCGCAGGCTGACCAGACTTCTGTGGAAATTCCTGAAGACTATTTAAAATGTGTCTTTCATGTGCCTGTATGCACTTCCCACAACATCTGGACATGCCCCTGATGAGACAGTGATGCAGCTCTCTCCTGAGGGATCTCCTCCCAGACCTGGATCAGGGCATCAGTCAACCACTGGACGATGGTCCAGTGGTTGCAACTGTGGTGCAACATTGCGACAGTGTATGGAAGAAGATCTTATGTCCTAGAGGTGCTCAGTTGGATTCAGGTCTGGTATACAGGCAGACCAGTCCATAACATCAATGCCTTCGTCCTGCAGGAAATGCTGACACACTCTAGACACATGAGGCCGAGCGCCATCATGCAGCACATGTGCTCATGTGAATCTGCTCTCATAAGACCACAGGAAACCATGGCCAATCTGCCAATCCTGGTAGAGTTCCCTGACAACTGACCATTGGGCTGCATGGTGTTGTGCTGTTAGTACAGCTCCCACTTGTGGATGTTAGGGCTTTATATCACCCTCAGGGGTCCTGCTGCTGGGATGTTGTCCTCTACACCCCCCCTCCACATCTCTCTGTACAGTATATCCTGGTATATCCTCAATGCTTTCAACACTGTGCTGGGAGACACAGCAAACCTTCCTTTCTATAGTGCACATTGATGTGCCATTGATGAGCTGCACTGCCTGAGCAACTTATTACCTGTCTTATTACCGGTCATGTCTGCAAAATGCAGACATGACCTTAAGTCAGCCAGAAAGAATAAAGGTGAGGGAAATGGTCTGTGGCCACCAGCTTCCTTTATAGAGGCTGCCATGCTATCGTCTGTTCGATTTGTACAACAGTAAATGAAACTGAAACTCAAGAGTGACTGACTGAGTTACCTGGTAATGATTATGTGTTTTCTTTATTTTTTGAGCAGTTTATTTATCTACACTATAATCAATACAAAACAACTTTGTATACAGTATATTGTATATTTCCAAAGCCAGGTAGCTTAAGATGCCCAAATGTTTTCCTATCTGAACCACTGATTATAGAAAACTAACAAATTCACCTTACAGTAAATATATTTGCTGGATCCGTTATAAATATGAGAATATCTGGGATGAATAATGGCCGGGAGAAATATACAGTAAGGATGCTGTGGCCTTGGCCACTCTGAGGGCCATCACAAGGTTATAAAATTAAAGTAAGCAGGTGGAGTCTGAGAGTAATGTGAACAATTTTAAAGCCTAATCAATACTTTTTTTTACAGTTATGTGTACAGTCTACATGGTCTGCATTCCAATCACTATCTGTGGAGAAGAGCCAAACTATTATGTATTCACATGCAGAGTCTAATTCAGGATACAAGCTTTAAAGCCACAGCAGTTGACTAACTTGAAATAAATTGAAAAAAAAGAAAAAGGATGAATTACAGTTGGTAAAAGATAAATAAGTCAAAGATAAACCTTATGTGATCCAGGAGAATGTGAATCTAATAGAGGCAGCATGAGATCCAAAGTAGGCTATTTGGAGCAGATTAAAGCAAATTTTAGAGGATGTGGAAGATCTGAAATTTTAGATCTCTATGTGAGTGTCAGGCCCTGTATTTCATTTCAAGCTGCAGAGTATGATATACTGAACTCTGGTTCGGTGAACTGTGTGAACACTTCACTGAGCAGGATGAGACTTATGGAGTAAATTAGGAAGGTTTGGCATCTCGTATTTCTGTGGCTGAAAAGTGTCACATAGTGCAAGGTCAGAAGTTCACAGGGTTGTGCAGACGCTGCGATTTTCAAGTGTAGGCAATAACTGCTCAAGTTCTGACAAATGGCATGGTAATAAATGTTGACAGTAGTAAAGTTTATTACTGGATAACGATGACTGATCCAGAGTAATGGTATAAATCAAAGAGGAACTGCAAGAGGATGGAGACAGGGTCTAAAGCATTCTTTGCTTTTTTATTCATCCAAACAACCTATAGTGCTGCTCAGAATTAATTTTCTAATTCATTTGTGATACTTAATGACACACATTTTAAAAAGTTTCAAAATGATAGAGCTTTATTGAAAGAAAGGACAAAGCCCATGAGTATCAAATGCAAATGAGGCGCCTGGAGAACAAGTTAATAGTCACAGTGTGTGCATAAAAGCAAACCATATTACATCTGAAGAGGTGCTTTCAGTTCAGTTCAGGCCTCGAGTACAAGGCTGACAGGCTTGAATTCTCAGAGGCCCAGTGTCTCTTTGAGCTTGAGTTCTAACACCACACACATAAGCTGCCCGGGGTGATAAACAGACTGACAGAGCTCCTGCTGCAGACTGTTCGAGAAAACAGTAGATGGGCATAAGGCAAATAAGCATCAGAGTCTGCAAACTAGACGGTGGTGCAGATCAGTATCAGTGAGAGTAGTTTGTTTTGAAGCATTTCCCAGTGTTTCTCGGAAAGTTCAGAGCTGGCATTTCAAGTATTTTGAAATGGATAGTCTGACAGATGATTGGTTTAATTTCAGCTCCTCCTGCAGGTTTACTTCGACATAACCACCAACACCATCTACTCTTCTTTCAGTTTTCTACCGGAATGAGATTTCTCAGGAAACAGTCAGATGTAAAGTCCTCTTCATGAAATGGTCTGATTGGTTTACATTCAGTGTCACATTCTTTATCTTTTTCCCTTTCCTTTCCTTCGACTTCATATTTTCCTGATAATTTCTTCTGACAGTTTTCCATCCTCACCTTTATAATTGTTTCTCAATGTTTTTGTTTTGTTTTTTTTGCTAGCATAATTACTGCCAGTCATTAAAAATAATCTTATACTTTAAAACAGATCATATCTAAAATAAAATTGATCTAAAAGTGAAAACAGGCCATTTTGTAGGCCGAGCATCAAGGGAAGAAAAAAGATTCTTTTTTTTTTTTTAAAAAACATACTGAACATACTTTAAAGGTATTTTGATGATATTACAAACATCTTTTTTTTTTTACATCATGTTTATGCTCTGTGAGTTTGTTTTTCTTTTTACCCCATAAAATCATATTTACCCAAATTTCTTTGTTGCTAGAGGCTATGCCCAATAAATGATGAACGTCCATAATGAAACTAAAAACACAAGAATGACTGTCTCCTCTATGAAGTGCTGGCTAGAGTTATTTCTCTGATCACGCAACAAGAAGACTGATCATGTGTGTTAATCCTCTCCCTCTGTGCGATGTGTAATCCATGACCAGTTTATGTGCTTGCTTGTGGTGTATGCGCACATGTGCTCACTGAAACACATGCAACCTGCCATCTGCCACAGCTGTAGCTTCATTTGGTCCCTGCTAAGCGTTAACTTGCATGTTGACAACAAATATCTCTGGTCCACCTTCATGATTTAATTCCTGTATATATTTCACATCTTGTTAAGTGTGAATAATTTGTGCCTTAGGCATGATGACATGGAATGTGTTATGATCACTGTGATTTGCATGCAGCTTATAAACATGCAGTGTCATTTGTGACAGTGAGCTCAGCTCCTTATGACCCTGTTGCTCCTGGGCAAGAAAGAAAACCAAAATGCTGGATTATTAAAAGGAACAAGTGAGGAACTCCAGCATGAGAAAGGTCTACTGTGTGTCTAATGTAACATTACAGCTGAGACACAAAATAACATATCTGTCATCACTGTATATGACAACATGACAAATGTGATTATATTTCCTGCACTGTTGTGTCTCTAGATACTGAGATGTTTAGAAAAGTGTATATGCTTTCTCTTATCCTGCTACAGTTGAATTAAAGTGGTTCAAACTACATTTGTTTAGATGATAACTGGAAAATTAATGACAAGGCAATTGCAGCCTAGAGATTATGCTAATTCCCATCTAAAGACCATGTCTGGTGTCTATTTTACTGCCAAAGAAATCTTTAAGTTAATGCAGAACATTTGAAAAAGTAATCTGTATGACGAATCATTTTACTTGATAATTTGACAAAATTAGAAAATAATTTAGAAGTAATCCTAAAGTAACAATGAACCACTGAGTAAAACTTGCTGTATGTTTCACCTTAGAAAAGATTCAGAAATAGCAAATAACGTCAATCCACCATTACCTGCTGAAACTACGACTACTTGTACTCATGCTGCACTTTTTTCCTGCTTTAAAGATAAAAAGTAGAAACTGTAACGTTCACGCTGAAATGATAAACTGCTGAGTAACATCCCAGTAAAGATGCTTTAATTTACAAAAACGCTTGTAAAAATGTAAGTGATGCTGGAGTAATCAATAATGAATGAGCAGTTAGTGTTGCTCAGTAATTGATATAAAAGTTTATAGTAAAGTGGGGGTATGATTTCTGATTTAAAAAAAGGAACTCATCATTACCTTATTAGTCCTCTGTTTTGTATCATTAAGAAAGCACTCTCAAAAGCATTCACTATTAGTTCCTTGTTTGTTCCTCATTAATTCTTGAGTATCTAGGCTATTTTTGTGTGAAGTGTTTTGCAGCCAAATGATTAATCATGATGACAAACCAAATCACTTAACCGATTTCCATTACAGTTACATTTAAACAAACAATACAATAAAAACAATACATACTGTAAAATACATTTAGTGTTTAACACTCAACTGATGTAAGATTAATGCACACACAGCAGATACACATGCACAGTGCATGTACGAGAAAAAGACAGGAGATAACCTACGAGATTTACCAATTAATTGTGGGGTTTCCTGTAAATAAAAGCACAGTGATGCCCAGAGTTCACTGATTTTGTTAGGGATGCTACAGACAAGGCTTTGTTTCACTGAAAGGAGAATGGAGGGCTCCAGGCGCAGTGGAGGACGGAGCTGGGGCTACATATGGATGGATGCCAAAATGTTCAATGAGGCAAAGTTGCAGAGCTAAAGGCGAAATTCCCATGTCTGTTTCCAGCAAATACTTATGCACGAGGCCTGTAGAAATAGATTTCTTAAATCAAATCAAATCAAACTTTATTTGTAAAGCACTTTTCATACAAGTGTGGCAGTTGACGGTCCTGTCACTATGCCTCCGACTGATCATGTGCCCTGGTTACTTGGCCACAGGGATGTCCCTTTGGCTGAATGGTCAGCGCGCATGACTTTCACCCAGGAGTCTGGGGATCAAATCCCACCCGGGCCCTCCATTGCGTACCTTGCCACACAAGGCAACACAAAGTGCTTGACATGACAAAAATAAATGCATCTTAAAATAACAAGTCTTCACACATCCAAGTATATAACAAGAAATACACACATGACATGCACGACCATGCACACATATATACACCCCCTCCCAATTGTACACACAACTCCGAACCACCTAATTGCTGTATCATTAGTAAATAGGTTTGAAAAAAAATATTAATAGTGATAACCATCTGACTTGCCTTGACAATTAAATTTTGTTTTCAGTGCAATCCGTCCAAGATTATACAGACAGACAGAATACAAACAGAACCGGGCAGACTGAGGGTGCAGCCACATGAGCAGCACATCTGTTCAGAACTCTTCAGATTTTTCCATGTTCCCCACTGTAATTAAATTATCTTGTATCTATTTTTAAAACTTCTGTAAAAGAAAAATGATGTGTTTTAGTGTATTATGGAATTCTGAAAGCATCACAAATTTTCCAACATTACTTTCAATATTTTGGCATTTCACCTAAATATCAAATAACATCTTTCAGCAGTAGTAACTCCTGTTCTTTAGCTCACTTTGGGAAATCTCCATGTTATTTTAACAAAAGGCATACCTGTAGACCATTGTGTATTCAGATATAGGTTTATAGATAACTGTGAAGGGAGATGATCAAAGTCTTAGACTTACAGCAACTTCAACTAATAAGAAACCGCACAGCATGAGAAAAAAGCTCAAACCCTTTGGGATTTTACATTGAGCATGCTACATATCTAAATTACACATATATGTATTCCCCAGAAAGCATCTTTCTTCTTTATTGTAATCTGAAGCATTCATAATTGATACTGTGAATGCTTTTTTGTCTTTTGTTTTGTTGTTTTAAAAAAAGTATTTCACATTTTTCCCCACAACTAAACAGTTAAAAAAAAAAAATTCTGTCCCTCTTTCCCTGTTTTCTATCTTGCAATACTTATTTTATATGTCTAGGTTTGTCGTCGTGCCCCCCCCCCCCAAAAAAAAAAACAAAACAAAACCCATAAAAGCAACCAGATGTAACCTTTATTCATCAACTAGATAATACTGGAGCTGCCGTGATTAACTGCTGTGATTGCCTATTCATTTCATAAAGAAAACCATTAGTGCTTAGACACAAGATACATCAGCCTCATCTGATGTATTTAGGTCACACAGAGTTGTGCTCAAATGTTAACATATCCTCCCATTAAAGAAGGGGAAAAATCAGCTGTCAGTGAAAGTAGGTGAAATTGGAAAAAGTAACAATAAATAGAAAATTTATGAAAATCATGACATTGATTTTGAATTTTGGTACAATAGAAATATCAAAAACAATTTTAAAAAATAATAAAACAAGCAAACAAGCATGATCGGGCTCCTGATCTAAAAATTTTGGTGAGCAACACTTTGAGGCAATTACTGCATTCATGTGTTATCTGTAATGTTCGATTAGACATCTGCACCTGTTGACAGGTATTTTGGCTGACTGTTCATGAGCAATGTGCTCTAAATTGTCTGAGACAGCTTTGTTTTTTTTTATTATGATTATTTTTATTTTTTTTAACCACAACTTAAAATTAATACTTTATTTTACTCAATTATAATTTAGTAAATTCTTATTTCTTATAACTTTTTTCAGTTTAGTTCAATTTGAATAACTATTGAATTTACCCTTTTCTTTAACAGGAGGGTATAAATGTTTGAGCACAATTGTATATGCATATTACACACTCGACTGTAATACATCTAAACGATGTAAATGCTCGCACCCTCTGTATATCATCAGTTCTGCAAATCCCCTTAGTGGAGGAATTTATTAGTTTTCCATTGCCCCTTTTATTACCGTAATCACATCTGATCACTCTTCCTATTTATCTCCCTGTTTGTGGTGTTATATAAGATGAACTAAAAAAAAAAAACATTTGATGGAATAATTTCTTCACCCATCCTGATAGTTTTGTCTGGATGGAACAGTTGGTATGTTAATGCATTTTCTGTGCCCTCAGGTGTTTACATTCTGCAGGAAGGTAATAAACACTGCATTAAAATGAACATATATAGTTTCATAGGACCTTGCATTAGTCTTTTATAACAAAGTTTAAGGTTTCCAACCAAACAGAAATCACATAAGTAGTGGATGGCCTGTATAATGGCTGCCAAGATGTTTGTAGTCAGATTTTTAGTAGCTGAGAGTCTTGGTGAGACAGATAGAACAATGGGGGTGGGGGTGTTCAGAGGAAACTTTAAATGCTCCACTTCATAAGACTGAAAATGTGCATTTCACTTTAAGTCTCAATAAACAATGTATCAAAAAAAACCTTTCATCTTGTCCATTTTTTTTTGTTCCATCTCATATTTTGTATTATTAAACTCCCTTTGTGCTCATGGCTCCAGTTCCACTTCACAATTCATCTTCTCTTTCTCATTAGAAATGCAGAATAGATAAAAAAAAAAACACTTGCTTTTTATTTCGCCTAAGGAAGTTAGTGCCAATACCACACAAACTAAGAGAACAGAGGCACCATACTGTGTTCTCAGTTTACCGTCTTGGGGTGTGTTTGATCCATTTAGTTCAACCACTGAAAGGAAACTTATAAAGAAAACAAAGAAAAAAAAATTCAATCTCATTTGTCAAAGTTATACTGCATTTCATCTTTAAAAGGCCACCGGCTTGGGAACGAAATATCCCACAAAATTTAATTAACTTTTAGCCTCAGTTAATCATATCAATGTATTTCGTATTCACTGTCAATTCAGCATATTGAGATTAGTGTCTGAAACTGTTTTGCATATTAGTCTCATCCCTATGATAGATGAGACTAAGTAATATCCACATTACATAGCAGTCAGGGCTAGTAGGAAGACAGGCCCGACCCAGGAAGAAGCAGAAAGCAGCAGATACAGTAGGTTAAAAGGAAAAAAAGGTAATAAACAGTTTTTATTATGAAAACTGAGATTCCTGAAGTAACACAAAACTGAGGCAAAGGTGGTGAAGGTGCAGTGGGAAAAAGTGGCTGTCGTTGTAATTCCAGGTAGGCCGTGGATCATTTCTGGGTGAAAGGAGATTCACAAAACCAGGACGTGATTTAAAAAAAAAAAAAAAAAAATCAATTCTTCAGAACAAAAATGTGCTTGGTTGGCATTGTACCACTGAGTAAGGCAACGAGCAGGCGGTGAGTAAACTGCTGACTGGAGTTTAAGAAGGCAGCCTGATCTGCAGCAGGTCAGCCATCCCTCATTAGCACCACCTCGCCCACCAGGAAGCCCCTGAGCTACTAGGCAAGTGAAGAAAAAGGAGTCAGAACAAAATAAAAGCCAAATAAATACACTGATTTCTGACACCATCCTTGTCCCTTTATGTCAGTTTTACTGTAAATTTGTTGTTTCTCATAAACTTATTTCCCTGTTTTATCTTTTTTTTTCTATACAGTTAAGGTTTTATAAGGCAGAAACTGACAGTGGATTTAATGATAATGTTTCTAAAAGAGCTTTGGTAGTACCACTTTGCATCTCTTCTTTCATCAACAGACAATAAGTGGTTGATGAACTGAAGGATTTTAGATGGGGAACAGTTATAAAACCTCACTTTTTGCACCATTCTTTCATTGTTTTCAATATTTTCAATGGATGAACAAGTTGAGTAGTTTTTTTTTCTTCATGAAGTAAAACTGCTCCCTGGAAAAGATCTTATCTTGACTGCAGAGTATGTTCTGCCACAAGCTCAATATATCTTGTTCTGAGTGTCTTCACTAATGTGTAAGTTATGCCCTGTGCATTGCTGCACTCACATACCATCACAGATACTGGCTCTTGAACCGAACCTTGAAAAGAAGCCAGATGGTTCCTCTTTTCCTGCTCAACTCAGTCCGTCTTAAATCAGGCCCTGAAAGAGCCAAAGTGTCTCTCAGTTTAAAGATGTTCTTTGTTTGCATGGTAAACTTTTTGACATAGTGATTCCCACAAATATAATCATATTCATTTTTAAATACATCCCGAAAGATGCACTGTTCCACATCTTTATCTTAACTCAAAAGTTCATCTCAGTTCATCCACTCCCAGATGTTCTTTTTATAACTAATTATGATGCCAGTTGACCTTATCAGATTAAAATGCTCCACATCTTTGCCTATGAGTCTGTCACAAAGATTTGGAGTTTCTCATTGCACAAGTTGCATCTTTGAAAAATGCTAAAGATAGAATAGTTTAACAAGCATAAAATAATGTATTTGTAATAACAAGATGCGATTCTCAAACAGCCATCAGCTGAAAACTTGGCATGTAGTGTCATCATGTTGGGAAAGTTAGTGAATCTGGAGGAGTACCAATAACGAAATGGCAGAATTTATTAAATATCTGTAGCAGATAAACAGTGTCTGAAAGTGATGTATTTTAGAAACAGGAGGAGAAAAAAATAAAGCAAAGGTCTGACATAGAACCTGATCAGTTTTTAAGTCTCTTCTTAAAACTCAATTGTTCATTCTGGCCCAACATAACCTGTTGATGTTTTGATGTGTTTTGGGCTATTCTTATTTTTACTGGTTTTTATGTAATTTATGTCATTGTTTTATCTTGTTTTCACACTGTAGGACTTTGGTTAGCACTGTTTTTAAAGTGCCTTGTAAATAAAGTTGCTATTATAATTATTGATCCATTTGCTGCTCTGTGTCATTAGAAATAGACTCCACCAAAGAGAGGCTGTCAGGAAGCCATTCTTGACAGGGGGCCAAACAGGGAGAAAAGACGAAGATATGTCAAATGATGCCATAACTGGACGAAGAATCTGTAGCATCGGGTCTTATGGAGAATGAATCCTCCTCAGAACCCAAATCTTAACTAAACTAAGGCATTGTGGTGTCATCTCAACAGAGAACAACACAAAAGGCAGCCAACAACTCAGGAAGAGCTTTGAAATGCTCCTGAAGAAGAACTTCTTCAAGAACTGTAGAAAATGTTTGTCTAAGATTTCGGTCTATGTTGAAGAATAAAGATGGTAAATTGAACACAAACTTTAAAGCTTTCTAGAATTAGAACCTTTTTTCTTCATATAGATGTAGCAGTATCTCTACATATACAGTGCATTAAGGTTTAGGCTACCCAACAATCGCACGACTCTGGACTGAATGCAAATTAGTTTTATTTAGATTGCGTTCGGTCCGACAGCAAGCCTGGCTGTCATCTCTCCACTCTGCGTCTCCTTCCGGAGGACACCACCACTGCAGATAAAGATGGCATGATCAGATCCAGTACAGCTGTTCCAATCTGCCTCACCTGCCAATGTTCCCAGCCTCGTCCCCCCTCCCCAGATGAACCAGGGCCGTGCCCACCTCCTGTTTTCCTGGCAATACACAAACAGATACGAAGTGGCTTCAGATTTGTTTGCCCAGTGTGTTACCCTTTGAGAAAACGAGAATTGTTGTGTCCATGAATGAATGAATGAATTGATTAATGAATTAAATTAAATTAAATTATTTATGAGAATATCATGGGTCATCCCAGCCACTGAGGATGATTTGTTAGAAAGGAAATATTAAAGGTCTGTCAGTTACAGTGACTTCAGTCCACATCTGATATGTTGTCATGGAGGTGTCTTACTGTTTTCCCTGACTCATGTTTTACCGTCTTTCTCTCGGCTTCTGTGATTAAAATGACATCTGGTTTGTTACCGACGGCCGTCTGCCCGACTGCACGTGAATCCAGCATCAGTGTGACGCTGGTTCCTCCTGACTGCACCGCGGTGACTTTTCAAAAGCATTACCTCAAACTGAGCTGACAGATCCCGTGTCTCCGGTGAGTTTCTGTGGTTTTCTACTGAAACTCACTTCTACTGAACGTTAAAACATGGCGACACGACATGGTAGCCTCCACCAAGCCGACCTGTTCGATGTATATATGAATGATACGAACGGCAAATTCAGAACTTAGAGGAACTTAGAGGAGCACTTTAGTTTGTTGATGGGAGTGATTACTGATTAATGAAAAAAACACTTGAACAAAATAATCCGTTTTTGTGAATACATAACAGGAGAACTTACACAATATCCCTTTAAGGATGTTTACACTCAGTTATTTGCTGCTCTGTGTCTGGCAGTGAATATAATATGTATGAATGTTTAGCAGTACACATTTGCATTGTGGGTTTGGAAAACAAAATCTGTTAAATCTGCTTCTGTGGCAGCATTTGAATTTCACTGAAAGTGATAAAACTTCAGCTTTATCTCTTTAGTGCACAACATTTCTGTCATATGTTTAACAAAAGGTAGTGTAGAGATTGTGAGTTCCATCAGTAGAAAAAGACTACTGCATGGTGCCCTGATGAGCTGACACTAGATTTACAGCTGGTAATTTTTATTAATGACAACAGTTTGGTTAATCTTTAAGTTTTTACACTTTTTGACAATGTTGTGACGATGATGATACAGCAGCTCTCATTGATGTCAGTTTGTATCCTCTAACTCATTGTATGCATTCTGTTGTGTCCTCTCTATTTTAGCTCATTCTGCTTATATTTAACTTCCTTTATCATTCTTAGTTTTTATAATTCTTCTATTTTTAATGCACTTTTTAACATTTCTTCTTATGCACCTGCCTTTAATAATTTATGTGAAGCACTTTGAGTTGTCTTGTACATGAAATCTGCAATAGACATAAGCTTGCCCTGCCTAATGCAACATGCAATGTTATACAAGCACCACCTCACTGAACTAAATTTGCATGGTTCACAGAATGCATAATGACTGAAATGACTTTTGGCCTAACTTCATGACAACGTTGCAGTGAGAATGGTTTATGCAGATGGATGAATAAACTCACATATGAAAAACCTAAACTCTGACTTATCTGCAGTTTGAGCTTTTAGCTAAGATTTGATATGTGAAAGATGTAAATAAAACTACAATAACAAAACAACCAAGAGGTGACATTCACACGCTGAGCCATCCAATTAGTTGTGAGATGCTAAGACATGAAACAGTGTGTAGTCCAGTAACATCTCCAAGATAATATCTCATAGAGACATTGTGTGACATACCTGTAAATAAAACTGTTCTATGGCGAGTGATGTACAAGGCTTTGAGCTAACATTTGTTTGGTTAATGTTCAAGCCTTTATGCTGCCTCACTCTTGACTTTCTCTTAAAGTCTCAGATCTGAAAAAATTCAGTTTTAGAAAATTTCCATCAGAGGTAAGGTGTGAGTTGAATCTGAAACTTTCTTTTCCTTAGATATTATGCACACACTGCCTCTGTCATGCTGTCAGTCATTGTTATAGTAGGATAATGGCTGATATATTCATATTTTGATTGTAAGTGTGGTGTGTGGTTCCTGCTCAGCTGTTGTGGAGGGTAGAAATGAAGCTGTGGGAGAAAGCAGGATTCAGATTTAAAAAAAAAAAAAAAAAAAAATCTGGGTTCATCTAATCCAAAACAAGAGCGCCCAGGCTTAATTGGCTGCACAAAGAGCAAGCCAGGGTGAGCAGATGCGGCAGGACAAAAGGAGGGCCCAGGCAGGGTTTGAACCTCTTTATTCTTGGTAAGAGTCATGTGCGCTGACCACTGAGCCAAAGGGAAATCTCTGTAGCCAAGTAGCCAGGGCATAGTCAATTGAAGGCATAGTGACAGGACCATCAACTGTCACACAGATACACACAAATATGGATTCAACAAGCCAGGTTAAACCAGTTTCCTCAAATGGACCCTTAATATAAGATAGGACCAAATAAAAAGAAGGCAAACACCCACATGGTTATAAAACAAAGAGAGAAACTGTACAATATATGGAAGACCGCCTGAATGAGGTACACGCATACGCATTCACTACTCTGCTAAAACCATCACAATCACAGCCCACATAGTTAATTGACATCTCCGAAAACATGGTTAAACTCTGATTATGAATCCATCGAAATTGCAGGTAAAATTTACAGCAGATGTGAGTGAAATTATGTAAATGTGTGTGTGGCTATTGAAGCACAATGAGATGAGATGTCTTCATGTCCTCCGCTGGCCACAGAAGGCTCTGCAACAACAAAGAGGATTTTGTAGGATTGCATGTAAGAAAAATTAGAAATTACAGGACAAGTGTTAACAGTCATGGTAAGAGACTCATTGCTTTGTGTTGCATTGGTGCAGTGGACAGGACTTTCTGATATTGTTAATCAATTAACTCTGTACATTCCTTGATGTGCACTGATTGGTATAATAGTCCTCAACTTATTATTTCAAATGGTCTGCAAATATGATTTTGTGGCAAAGTGGTCTGACTCTGTCCATGACCCCCACGTCTTACAGACCTCTGCAATCTATCAACACCTATCACAAGGTGAGCCAGACAACCTCTACTGATAATCACTTTCATCATCACTGCTGTGTCAGGAATGTCAATTCATATATGAGGTTATGATGATGACATTTTTATTCACAGGTGAATTCATGAGTGTATTCATAGTGGACAGAGGGAATGCCTGCCAGTCTTTTCTCCCAACACTGTTTGCAGACCCTCAGAAAGCACAGCACATATATAATAATGCCCATGCCAGGGCAAGAGCACAAATAGATATGACCTTTGGCTCTTGAAGGCACTCTTTCAATGTCTTCACCACTTAAGGCTTCGCCCAGACAGGACATGTGACAACACGCTGGCCCGTGTTGTCCTCCACAATGAGGCCTGCCTGAGGAGAGGACCCCCGGAGTGCCACTACACATGGGCTAGGACAATGCAGCCATCTTCCCACATGATGACCGTGGTTGGCTGGTCAGAGACTAGTACGTCCAAATATGAGTTGCACTGGCAGAGGAATTGATGTCATTTAGATTTGGTCTATTATGTTTATGCTGTACAAGTACAGGCCTGAAGGAGGCTACTGCAACCCTTCATTTGTCTGTTAATGTGTTGTGTCCTGAATTTATTTAAGTGTGCAAATAGAGTGTATTATATACAGACGTTTTGTGAATGTTTATCTATCCTTGTGTTGTAAACTATGCTTTGATGCTGTGTTTTCTAGCTTGTAGAGTTCTGTGTGATTTCAGTTTTCAACAGAGCTGCTAGCTTTGATTGATCATTCAATAAAGGAACATCACGTTATTCTTTCATGTATGTTCGTATTCATATGGGATGGGTATTATGTAACTACATAGTTTATTGAAAAGTGTTTATTATTTAACAAGAAAGCACTTTGAGAGTGCAGACGCCCACAGAGCAGCTCAGTTCTTCCGTATGGCCTCATCTCACAATGATAAAAAGAATCCTTCAAAAAATTCCGGGATCCACATCAACATCAGACTTTTATCAATTTTTCCTTGTGTCATTATCAATATTCCCTGAAAAATTTTATGAAATCCATTAACAACTTCGAGTTATTTTTCTAACTAACAGACAAACACCTGAAATAATATTACCTGAGGTAATAATTGCAAAATCATTCAAAATATATCTAAAATGATTGCAATAAATGATGTGTTCAGATAACAGTGGGTTTACAGTTGTTGAATATGAAAATATGTACTGTAGAGGGCAGTGGAATAAATTTGGTCTCTATTTGTGGTGACTTTTCACAGTAATAAGGGGTGAGACTGAACCTGGAACTAAGCCTGGTCTGGCGCAGGCTAGCTCCACAGAACAAATCTCCACGGTAACTTATGTCAAAACATATCACACTTTCCACGAAACCACTTTTGAGCAAGCGGATCATGGATAAATTGAACCAGGATTACCAAGATATCCTGACTTAATCCCTTTTCTCGGGTTTTCAATAGGCCCCAGGGAGCTGTAGCAGGTGAGGTGAGCCAGCTCAACACAGCTGCAGCTCGTTGGTAATCATCTTGTCTGTCTTTATCTGCAGTGGTGCAATGAGGTCCTGGAAGAAGGGAAACAAGCTAGAGCTGCTAATCCGGTCAGCTGCTGTAAAACAGCATAACAGTGTGCTGAAATAAAGTGTGGACATATTAGGTTTTCTATAGGAAATGGGAGCTGTTAAGCATAATGGGGCAAGCACACCATGTTGGCATCTATCGCAATGTAAATGTTAGCATCTTCCATTTATTCAAAATGAGTTCGAACCCAGAGTGCTGCTTAGGAAAACATGCTGAACTGCCAGAAAGGAAGCGGGATTTATAGGGAGATTTAACCAACGGGGCCAGAGAATGTTGCCATGGTAGAAGACGTGGACCCTTATCTAATTGTTCAAGACATACATGTAAAGCAAGATCATGGACAAACTCCCACAGGTTGCCATTGTAAGATCACTGTTTTTTTCATACCTGCTCTGTGGTGTGAGACCTGACACAGCAGATCAATTTAAAAATCATAAATCCTTATAAGCCTGTGTCCACAAATCTTTAGACAGGAAAACAACACAGTGATCTGCTCACAGGTAAGTGTTGCCAATGAGAAAGGAGCCAAATGCCAATTGTAAAGAGAGCAGACCTGCATTTGAAAAACCCATGTGGACTCGCTAATTTCAGTGGGTAAGTGGCATAATGCTGTTGTTTTGATCTTAACACTTTAACCATCAAGTGTAGCAGAAGCATCAGCAATAATATACAATGTTAGAGAGACAATCAAAACAGTCAAATAACAGAACATTTAAAGTGTACCATTTATAAAAATGACACCCTTTTTTTATTAGTCTTAAACCCTAGAGTTACATACTGTAAAGTATTATTTGGATATTACACACGTCTAAACATTTTCCTTAAAGGTATTCTAAACTGATCTTTAAAATCTTAAATGCTAGAGTTGCATTAGTTACAATCCTGATAGTACACAGATCTACACATTTGTAGAATGTTTTGATTGTGTAAATCTAATTCTGTGGGTGAAGGCTGAATGCAGTATTAATGCCGGGAGCACCTTATTGCTCCAGATATGTTCTTGTCCATTGAACTGCCATAACCCAAGTGGTGTTAGGTCTGATTTTTGCCGACATTTCTTCCTCCAACCAGGAAAGTGGTGAAAAGAAACTCCAGTTCTCTTCTCCCATATTACAGTTTTTCTCCATCGGTTTGGCTCATTTCTTGAATCAGAAATTACTTTCTCAAAACAACGTGGACAAACCTCTAAACCATTTGGCAATTGCTCACAACATAATTGCATTTTTCATTTATTTCATTAAATTGCAAATGTCTTAGTTCATGTCTCAAAGTTTCATGACATCTTTGCAAATAATTGAGTACATTTAGCCCACAGTTAGCAGTTTAGTACAATTTCCAAGTGAATAGATCTTATTGATCTAAACTGATTGTTGATTCTCAGTCTATTGTTCTCTCCAAAACATACCAGCACCATTTCATCATAGATGTCATCACATGACTTCAAGAATAGTTCAACTGTCAGAACTAGTCAAGACCATAATACAGAAAATGAAATGTATGAAATTCCAGCCTTCTTTACAGCACTACACGCTGCATATAGATTTCCTTTTTTTGTTTGTGTTCATATTACAGTAGCTGCATTATGCTGTACACTTTTTTTATAGTGACTGTGATGTATGGAAATTATTTTGTGTGTGAACAAAAAATGATTATAATTTCCATGGCAGTATGAGTGCAATGTGTGATGTCAAATGCTGAACGCTACTCTTACTGTAAAATTCTATTCTTCTTCTTTTTTAAACATAACTGTATTCTGATAGGTAGACAAAAAGAAAAAAAAAAAAACTTAGCACAATAACCATTGTCAGTGAAGGACTGAGCTAAAACTGAGAGGTGGACATGAAGGATATTTCCATGGTCCTCTGCTGTATTGATGAAATACCTAAACATTTTGGCTTGCAGTGCTACACAATGCTACAGGGATGGTGCTCTGACTATTTCTTTGAGAAAAAAACTCAATTTTGACACATTGATGAACTGTTTTGGGAGAGAGATGAGCTTCTGCAGGTGAATCATGGTGTTGTGCTGAAAAATCTGGGTTATTTTGGCAAAAGCACCAAGAGTGGTGAGAACGTCCAGTCTGTTTAGAGAAATGAGACAAAGTGATTTAGAAGGATCTGTCCATTTTGGTGGCTCTGACTGTTTGTTTGGGAAAGAAATTTAGTTTAAGGATAAATGAACTGCATTGGGAGAGAAATTAGATTTTGCAAGTGAGCTGTGGTGATGTGAGAACTGTAAGACTGTTTAGGCAAATGATCTTAGAGTTTTGAGAATGTAATTTCTGATTTGAGAAATGAGCCAAACCAATGGAGAAAAACGGTAAATCATGTGAGGTGCTGGAGCATCCAATTATAACCAATAGTACTAGAGTACTTAGAGGGACAATCAAGAAGAAACACTCTAGTTTTTGATGGCATAGCTGAAATTCCAGGGGAAACCTGGACTGATGCAGAGAAAAAAGTGAGGGCTATTTTTGTGGAAATACTCAAGCTGCAGCAGGACATTGAAGTCGAGTGAGTGAACTGCTCTGAAAAACCAGCAGCTGGTGGCAGCAGACCCAGACCTATTGTGGTGAGGTTCTTAAGATTCAAGAATAGATCAGCAGTTCTGGAGAGAGCTAAAAAATTTGAGAGGGACCAACATTTACATTAATGAAGATTACACTGATGTAGTCCGAATGAAAAGGAAAGAGCTACTCCCAAAGTTGAGAGGGGCATGGGAGAGAGGGGAAATTGCCTTTTTGAGGCCTAACAAACTGATAACGCGCCCCCATAGTAGCACCCCAAAGTCACCTAGGGTCAAGCAAATCTCTTAAAGCTACTGTATGTTGATGTTTTCTTTTTAACTGTGAACTCATGATGCCATTGTTACAGGTCAATGATTTGCCTAAAGGGGGACTGATGATGGCTCATTTAAATGTGTGCAGTCTAGGGAACAAGGTTTATGAACTGTGCCGTCTGGTAGAATCTAATAATATTCACAGCTATATCAGTCACACTTAGACTTATCTGTTGACGACTCAGAGGTTGCAATAGATAGATATAGTTTGTTCAGAAAGGACAGAGACTAGTATGGTGATGGAGTTGCCATTTAAGTCATATTTCATCGAAAAAGCGGTGTGACTTGAAGTGCCCCTGGCATGAAATTTGCATTTTTTTGAGGTTTTTGATCATATATTTTAGTTTCCCCAGCCTGCCTATGTCCCCTAAGGGGTTAAATTACAGATTTACGTTTCCTTTTTCCATGTGTCTGTCTACATGGCAAAGTTAGCATTCACAAATGGGCTGATTGGCAGTTCAGCATATTTTACTCCTAGTGCAGCTTATGACGCCATTGTCTTCCAGCCAATTAACTCCCTCCCTACGAACTATACTCTCCAAGTCCCTCCCTCCCAGACCTACGACAACAAAGGGATAGCATGGCGTCCAGTTCGCATCAGAACTGCTCTGTACCTGGTGTACAAAGGACAACACCAATCCTATTGCCCTACCCACTGAAAAGCTTGTGGATGGATTTAATTTCTGCAGGAATGTGCCGACCGAACTAACAGAAAATCTCCCTGCAGCTTCGTCTCCTCCTCAGGAGAGGTTATAGATCCTTTCCACTTGACGTCATCATGGCCACAACAACCTGCAGACCACCTGTGGATAAACATTGTGTTTCATCAGTAGTCCTGCTCCTAGTTGTAAAACATTAACAATGGTTCATTGTTATGTTGTCAGTGGATGTAAAAACTATTCTACTGACCCCGTGCCGCAAAAGTTTTTGTCCAATCCAGCCATACGTTTGACCAAGGGTGCGCAGACGAAAGATCTTTTGAGACGGACATTGTGACTTGCTCGGATTAACCACAAAAACTCCCAGCCCTCGAAACACTCCAAAGTGTGTTCTGATCTCTTCATCGCAGGTATGATGATATGTAGATCACTTTGTGGTCTGATTACATGTGGATGTGTGCTTTTATAACAAAGGTTAGGGTGGTGTGTGTGTGTGTGTGCGTGTGTAATTTTGAACATATTAAGAATAAGAAGAAACCTCGATTAGCAGAGATTAGCAAAAGAAAAGAGATGGTTGGGGAAACAGTGTGGTTATATCGTGCGCAAGAAATTACCAAATTTACATCAGCACGTCTGCTTGAGGAGATTGCGTTAGCATTGTGCAAAGTAGCATCGTGCTGACTAACCTTTGCAAGAAGAGTTCTCCTGTTAATGTCAGCGTGACAAAAGTCCATCACCCAACCACAAACAAAATAACTGTACGTCTTGAAGGATTTGTGAGCTTTCACCTCCTCCAACGTGTACAAGCTTTAAGTTGTTACCAAGTAATTAAAAATGTCCATATAGGCAACTATACTTTCCCCAAGATAATTCTTCCCGTTGTACATGAGTGTTCGGCTGAGTATATAGGCAATCAGGCCTTCATCATCATCATCATCACTGTTTCTGTACCGCTCCTGTGAGATGAAGACAGATCTAACGTGCAGAAATAGTGTAATATATCTTTAGTATTAACTGAATTCGGGTCATGGGTGAAGTAAATAACTCAGGGAAACTTGTTGCTGGAATATGATGCTTTTTTTTTCTTAAACTCTTTTCATACTCGTTGCATCAGTGTCTGTGTCAGGTTGGTGAAGCCGTTACCGCTGTACGTCCTGTATAGGTCCACAGAGGCTCAATACGAACTTCTTCAAGCCTGACGTGCAGCCGCGTTCTACAGAACACAGCAACTCTTTTTTTTTTCTTTACTCAAAGAAGCCAAGGTTATTCCACTACCAAAGGATAAAAGATCCACTCTTGATGGTTCTAACAGTCGCCCTATAACTCTCCTCCCAGTACTGAGTAAAATCTTTGAAAAAAATTGTGCAGATCCAAGACTGTAATGATTTGCTCACTAGTTACCAACATGCATACAGAGCAGAGCATTCCACAAGCATGGCATAGCACAAATAACCAATTATTGGCTTAAGCATATGGGTGGTGGGAGGCTTGTATGAGCAATATTTCTAGACTTTAGACAAAAATGGAAAGAGGCAACTCCATTACTAAAAAATGTTCAAAGTATGTACAGTGGGATACTATGAAGGAAGTAACACAAGCCTTAGTCCTGTCACACTTTGACTATTGCACAGCCATTTGGTCATGTGCTTCAAAAAAAGACTTGCAAATGACCCAAAATAATGCTGCAAGGTAGTTCTCCAGTGTTCTAAGCACACACATGTTCCAGAAATGCGCAAAAATCGCTTCCTGTTGAGTTTAGAGTATGTTGCATCTTCTCAATAGTTTTTGGAATGTTCTAATTGATAAAAGATCACACCACTTCTATGAACAAGTTGAATACACACAAGATTTACACCATTATATGACAAGACAAGCCATTTCAGGTTATATTGAACCAACAAAGCCCAGAAGATATGGAATGATAGGAGTGCCACAATGAAGAATAACTCTGAAAAAGAATAAGAAAATCAATGAGCAAACAAACAATTTTTTGTATTTTTAGCTATTTATTTTCACTTATTATTCATATTATTCTATCAATTTTCATTTATTTTTCCTTATTCATTTTTATATTTATTTCCTTATTCATTTTATATATCCTATTTATTTTCCTATATATTTTCTTATTCATTTTCTTATATATTTCCCTGTTTATTTCCCCATATATTTTCTTTTTTATTAACTTATATATATCCATATTCATTTCTCTATCCGTACCGTACCGTCTTCTTCCGCTTAAAGCACCTGGGGAGCAGTCGGTGGGGTTAAGGACCTTGCTCAGGGGCCCACAGTGGTTCACCTAGGAGTCGTGTCAGGGACTCCGCGCCAAAGCCCAAAGCCCACCACTAGGCTACCCACTCCTACTTTTAGCATCACTATTAGCATTAATCTTAGCATGACTGCTAGCATGATAGTTAAGCTGACTGATGGCATTATGGCATGAATATTCACATCACATTTACCTTGACTGTTAGCATGACAGTCAACCTTATTGATAGCATGACCTTTAGCATGACGGTTAGCATCACTGTTAGAATGACTGCTAGCATGAAAGCTAGAATAGCTTTTCATCTGACTGATAGTAAGACTGTTAGCATGACTATTAGCATCACTGTCAGAATGACTGCTAGCATAAGTTCTAACATGACCATTAAAATGACAGTCAAACTGACTAATAGCATGAGTTTTAAAATGACTGATGGTATGATAGTTAATGAAATGTCCAATAGCTTATAAGGGCCCACTACAAGTCCCCGCCCCCTCTGCAATAGGACACTTGCTCCACGCCTGTGTTTGACTGAAAGAAGTCCTTTACACCTTCCACTGCCCAGGGCCCACGGTTATGAAGGAGCGTGTGCCACCCATCCCCAACAGATGGGGAAGAAAAATAACGTACAGCCAAAGTTGTTCTCTTACTGCTGTATTTGTAAGGCTATTAGATTAAAACAGGTGAAAACAGTATGGATTGAATTCCTTTTTTTCTTTTTTTTCTCAAATTTTTAAGCTTATGCAGCCGCCCACTGTGCAGCTCCTCTGGAGCCACATGTGCGCCCGCCGTGCGTCATAGAGATGTAAAACTTCAAGGTTTGACCGTCATTACAAGTTTTATTGATGTGACAAACTAGCCTATCTTCAGTGTTGTATAGTAACTAAGTAAAAATACTTCGTTACTTTACTTAAGTAGTATTTTTTTATATTTGTACTTTACTTTACTACTTCTATTTCTGATTACTTTTACTTCACTACATTTTCCAAGAAAAATCAATACTTTTACTCCATTACATTTACCTGAGCTTCTTAGTTACTCTTTACAAAATAACAAGAAACGTAATAGCCAATGGGCAGTCTTTGTTTTGTTGTAGTGGGACTAGTAGCCACTAGTAGCAGCCTTGTATAAGCTGTATCTGAAGCTAAACACACCTTTACCTGCCTCAGCAGCAGGCGAAAGGCTGTTTAGCATCGCTGGTCTGGTCTTTAGCCCAAGAAGAGTGAGACTGAGTTCTCGCCATTTTGAGAAACAACTTCTTTTGAGGTTGAACAAAACGTTTTTCTGGGTTCAGTAATGACTGGATGGACAGTTCAAGTGCTGTCGCACTGCAGTCATGTTAAAGTTCAACCAATCAAGTTCTCTGTTTGTTTGCATTACCTCCGAGCACCAAGAGTTTATTAGGAATGATTTTATATTGAATGCACGTGGGTATGAATGTCGGTAGGCAGGCATGCAGGTCTGTAAGGATGTTTGTGTGTACAGTATTTTTCTATATGGTTGGGTTTATGTAAGGAGGTATTGAAACTGGTATTGAAATTGGGGGAGTGGCTAGCCCAGTGGTAGCGTCGTGGGCTTGGGCGCGGAGGATCTGGGTTCAATTCCCCAACATGACTCCTGGGTGAACCACTGTGGACCCCTGAGCAAGGTCCTTAACCCCCCACCAACTGCCCCCTGGGCACTTTAAGTAGCAGCCCACTGCTCACTGATAGGCCTACTCACAGTACAGAGATGGGTGAAATGCAGAGCCCCAATTTCCCCTCGGGGATCTTACCAGTATAACAAAAAAAAAAAAAAAAAAAACGCTTTACACTTTGCAAATTAAAACTTAAAAACTAAATTAAACAGAAATAAAGAAAATGTTAAACTTTTCTGATTGCATTTTATTAACAGTACTTTAAATACTAGCTACTTTTATACTTTTACTCAAGTAATATTATAGCAGGCAACTTTAACTTTTAGTTGAGTCATTTTCCAGTAAGGTACTTTTACTTTTACTCAAGTATGGCTTTTGGGTACTTTATACAACACTGCCTATCTTTTCTTGTAAACTTTAAACTTAGTAATAAACTGAAGGTTTTCTTTTTTCTTTTTTGTTTTTTTTTACTCTCCTTTCTTCCACTCTAACCAAGCCAGCCTGTTTTAAAATGGCCTCACCTGACTGACACGGCGGGCCAGGTCCATTTCTCATGGACAACGCACGCGCATGCATTGTGAGTCTGGCGCATTTCTTCTCAGCTGATTAGGTTTGTCCGCTTTGTGCCTGCCATTCAACATCATTGCTTCTTTAAGGGCCAATTTTTACAGTAGGGCGCAGACTTAGAAGGTTACTAGTTAACGTGAGGTTCACGCTTGACAGAAGCCCCTGTATGGTCTAAAAGTGCTGCTTCGTGACACACAAAATGATGAATTTCTGAACAGGAAAGTTATGCCACAAAACCATGCTGATACCGTATCTGTACTGGCACAATCTGTGAGTCATTTTCAGTGGTTATACGGTAATTTGTGAGACCTTTTTCGGCGTTCTCCATGTAGCCTTATGTTTGATCAATAACATGCAGTCATAAGCCAAGGCCTGGGAAGTGGAATGAAGCTTTGTTCATGTAAAACAAGCAGATTATCAAGAGGAACCTCCCATGACTCACATTACAGCAACTTAGGTACTTAAACGGGATACACAGATCAGGTCAATCGTACCGTGGATATAAAACTGTAGGTTTATGACGACCATCAGCTGGGCAGCTTAACATAACCGGAAGTGCATTACAGCAGCTCAAAGTTGGACCAAAATCTTTAACGAGGCATCATAGGTCCATCATGAGCAACACTTGAGCAATTGCACTTACACTCACTTTTCGTCTAAAATAGTCTCAGAATAAGATTACAGTACACGATTGTGGTTATACAAATGACGGTTCAGTACACACGCTGAAGCCCAGTTTAGAGTAAAGTTAGCTCTCACCATTCGTGCTAGGATCGACTAGTCAGTTTGGACACAAGCCCTGCCCCAAAGCAGATGACTGACAGCTCGGACGCAAGGCAAGGCAAGTTTATCTTTATAGCACATTTCATGTAAGGGACAATTCAAAGTGCTTTACATAAAACAATATAAGCATTACAGCGGGGTGCAAAAGGAGGGGAAAAAAATGAAGAAGCATGATTCAAAATTTAAAATATTAAAAACATTTAAGATTAAAAAGAGAGAATATAGAGATGTGCGTAAATGCAGCTGAGAACAGGTGGGTCTTCAACCTGGATTTAAATAAACAAAATTGAATTTAAGAATTATTTTGCATCTTTTTGGATGTGCTTTTGCTTTCCTATTAATCTACTCCATTTAATCAGAGATGCTGCAAGTCGGACAGTAACGAATGGCTTAGTTCCAACTTTAGTCAACCTCACCACAACTCCTGGTATGGTCACCATAAGAGTGAAGCTAACAGACATAGATACAACAGTTTCAGTCCAGTTTAATAGTGAATGGCTAGTGTTCGCTGCCAGGTAGCTGTAAGGCTTGCTCACTAAAGTTCAGTGAAACTTACATTAGCATCTGTTGAGGGCCAAACATCAGCTGTTGCATCACAGCCCCAGTCTGATGCCTGATGATGACTCTCAGTCAATTACCTCTGTGTCCTCTAATATCTGAGCTATTACTGTAGGCACTGAAGTTTGTCCTTTGATTGACTGAATCTTTTATCTCTATTGTGAGTGAGTACAGTACATTCAAAATTCTCCTCCAGCTTTTAAATGAAATGTCCCATGGCAGCCTCTTTGGTGCCAGTCTATTCACTCAATGCTTGGAAATCTTTGGCAAGTCAACTGTTAGAATCAGACTTGGAAAACAGGTTTAAGAACAGGCTTTGAAGTTCAAAGATGCTAACCAGTCAGTCATCTTGGATTTTCTCAAAAACACTGTGCCCTCCTTGATCTCAGAAACTGTGTACTTCAGCTTTGGGACATACTGTGAGGATTTTTCTGTTGTATAAAAGATATGAAATCACCTTGTGGTGACATGTCAGTGGGGCAAAAATAGCCACATGGAGGAACTGAAAGACATAAATATACTTTAATTGTGCACAAGAGACTTTCTCTTACTGTTAGCCTGTTGTGGTTAGGGATATAAAAGGAGAACAGAGCACTCCTCAGCCCAGCAGAAATGCCCTCCAAAAAAGAGGGAAACCAGAGACAAAAGCTGGACAAGAAGTTCATGTTCATGTTCAAAATGGAAAACAGGTGCCTCTCAAACCCCAACTCAGATGCCAGTAAGACAAAGAAGAAAAGTTTTGTCTTGTGAAACAAAGAGAACCAAACTGGAGTCTGACCGGCGCTGGAGTAACACCAAACGCGATTTGGGCATCAAAATCGCGCCTGACGCCCAAAGTTGGACGCTTGATTTCCAGCGTCTTGACGCCCCTGACGCGTGGCGAGGGATGCCCAGCCAAGGCACGCTTGACGCACCTTGGGAGGAGCCCCTCCTTTTTCCTGTCACCGGTCTGTCTGCACCATGGCAGGTGCAGTAGAGAGAGCGGCTTGGCTTTATGTGATAAATACAGCAGGGAATGTCGTCATCGGGCATCTCTGCTCTGAGTCTGGTTCACCAGATGATTCCAGGTGTTCTGAGTGTGATGAGTTTTATCATATACTCCAGGAGCTGCATGCTGGCGTAGGGCGCTGATCCAGCCCAGTTTAACGACCCGCTGTCCCGATTGCAGGGCAGTATTATAAGCCCAGTAAATCCCATCGGCACAGCAGGTCATCAAACCGCTGTTCAGACACTGGGACCGGACACGGATCACAGTTTACCCTCCTCTATCTTCAGAGAGAGAGGAGATTCCCCTGGTTCTTCTGGGTGTTTCCCATCCTGTCATAAAAACTGCGTGTGTGTCATGACATTGAGTTGCTCTGATTGGTTGATGTCTCGCGTCAAGACACCAAAGTTCAGATTTTCCAACTCCGGCGTCTGCAGGCCGTGACACGCGTAACGCGTGTCAAACGCTCAAAATCTCAAAACGCGCCATGCGAAACGCGCATAACGTGCCGCACCCAACGTGCGCAATGCGCCACAGGGTTTTCAAGCCCTTAATGCCAAAATCGCCTTTGGTGTGTATGCACTGTAAGACGTGAGAACCGAGACCCCCTCCCCCTCCTTTTTTTTTTTTTTTTTTTTAAATGGAGGGAGCGCTGATCTGCTCTGGCAGTAAAACAGACCTGCAGTTGGCTAACAAGGTAAATGTAAAGTATGATGGAAATAAGGACGCATAATATTGCAATGCTAAGTTTTTAGCATGTAAAAGTGGAAATATGACAGCCACTGTTCCTGGGAAAGAGATACTCTGACCACTTGTTACATTTAGTTGACACAGTAATTTCATAAGATGATTGTGGTCTCAGCCTCTGAAGTTGGATATTTGAACTACAAGCCAGCATTAGCCTGTTGTTATAGTTTGCATACAGTTTGTCAATTTATTCAAAGATCAAACCGTAAACAACCTGCAGATTTATAAGTTTATTAGCTACTTTAGTAAACATTGTGTCACTAATCTGGGCTCAGACTGATGTAATGTGGGTTAAACTGTAGATCAACGCAGTCAAAGCAGCTCATACATGTGCACGACATTAGCATCACTTCCACTTGTCACCAGAAGGGGCATGCTTCTTTAGAAAAAGCTGGAACTTGTGCTGTACTCCTTTAAGTATTTCAATTTATACCACAACACACCAGAATGTTGTTAATTTGACATGAAGTAATAAATTAGGACAACAAAAATGCAATTTACAGCATGAGTGATAAAGCTTTCATGTAAGGCAGTATCTAAACAGGTCTCAGCACCAAGAAAAGTTGTGTCACTACGACACATTGACATTAACAAGTAAGGTTGTTGAGTTAAAAACTCTTCTTCCCCACAATTAAAACATCTCCTTGTGTTGCTTTTCTTTGGAATTTGGATTCCATAACTCAAGCGTAGAGTTACAACGTCAACGGCTTTTAATGACCAGGAAACTGCACAGTTCACCCTGATGGTTCGCTACAGCTGCAGCATTTAATTCCTCTTTTAGAGTAACAGTAGTGGTGACATGCAGTTCATTCAGCTGCAAAACCCAAACATCTGGAAGCACGTTAACACACTGACCAATCACCAGTGAGTTCTTCGGCGTCTCTGTGTTCGTGTAGCCGAGATGCACGTCGGGTCTAGAGGTGCGTGTCAGGCCTCCGCAGACCTACGCAGAGCCTATGCAGGGGCAACGGCAGTTACGCAGACGACGCACGACTATAAATCCAGCTGGCTCGGCTTTGTAGCTGAATGAATTAGCATGCAGTGCCAGACCTAAGACCAGCGGGCTTAGGAGCAAATTTATGTGGTGACGTTGGGTGTGATGATGTTGGGTGTCATAGTGCCCGAGTCATAATATTGCACCAGTTGCATCTTATATAATATAGCAAAACAACCCTGCTTGCATTTGATAAGCAAAGAGTTGTGTTGTTTTTGAAAATGCACAATCTTGATTTCCTAAAAGCTTGCCTCTTGGTTACTGATGGCACTCCAGCTATGTGTGAAGGGAGCCTGCCCAAGCGTCAACAGATGACGAGTTGGGAGTGAGAATGTGCAGCTCCCTCGTACTTTTTATGCTACGTTCGCGTGAAACCGGGCAGACAGACGACAGCCGCTGCATGTAACGGCATAAACAAACCTCTATGTGAAGACGTGGTCTGTCAGTTACAGTGACTTCAGTCAACATCTGATATGTTGTCATGGCGATGTCTTATTGTTTTCCCTGACCCATGTTTTACCGCCTTTCTCTTGGCTTCTGTGATTAAATTACATCTGGTTTGTTACCGACGGCCGTCTGCCCGACTGTACATGAACGCAGCATCAGTTTAACAGTTGGTTCCCTCCTCTGCACCTGCGGGGACTTTTCAAAGGCATTACCTGGAACTGAGCTGAAAACTCCGGTGTCTCCGGTGAGTTTCTGTGGTTTCTTACTGTCATGCTTCTACTGAACATAAAAACATGGCGGCCACCACCGAGCCGACCCGTTCGATGCATATATGAATGATACGAACAGCAAATTCAGAGCTTACAGGAGCACTCCAGTTTGTTGATGGGAGTGATTACTGATTAATGGAAAAAAAAATTTGAACCAAATAATCAATTTTTGTGAATAAATAACAGGAGAACTTACACAATATCCCTTTAAGAATCTGGAAATCTTGTGTGGTGAAATACCTCACAACAGCAAATAAATAAATGAGCCCCACAAACTTTTTCCCTGTCCAAAAACTTGCCCCTTTTGAAATTCTCCTCTTTGTAGTCTCAGCTCCTAACATTAGCTGTGTTGTCAAGTGCTTTTAATTATAAAAACCTACAGTGTAACTGGTTGCATATGAGGCCTTTCTATGCCCTCTCACGTCTGCTTTAGCCCCAGCCTATTACCTCTGTCCCTTTCTACCCTGTCACACACTATTCAGACTCAGTGTTCATCTGCACCCCCCTCTGGTCAGCTATAGACATACCACCTTGACACTGTATCCTATGCTGTCTCAGCTGAGTACTCAAGTTAGAAAGTGTCAGGTTAGCCCTCCAAAATATTTGAATGTTTATGTTTTTAAATTAGACCCTTGCTTGGTTTTTTTGTTAGGAGGCACTTCTGTTTCTTTACTTTATGTAAAACAGGGATGTTTCTTAAGTGAAGGAAGGGCTAGATGTAAAGTTCAGGGGTTGACTCATAAATTGGGTTGATTTGTTTGAAATCTTTGTATTTTCTCTAACTGTTTGCATGATTGTGTTTAGCAAGCCACATCTGCATTGTTGGAAAGGGAGATCAGATCAGTTAATTCTTTTTTTGTGTTTCATCAACTTTTTTCCCCGAGCAGTTATGTGAGAGGCCAAACAAGTAGGTATATCATGTGTTTACATAGTTTTTTCAAAGTACAGTAGAGAAGAATAAATGACCAATAGGTTATTTTCTCCATCTTCCATTTGATTCTTATAAAGAGCAATCACTAGCACATACTGAATCTTTATTGCACTTCACTGGTATGTTCTTTCATGTGTTTATATGATCAAGCTTCTTTCAATGAAACCTGCTGTTTTAATTTCAGCAGTTGTTTTTTTTTTCCTTTTTCATCTGCTTTTAAGTAGTTTATAAAACTTTCAACCTCTTTCTAAATACCTGCTGTATGTACAGTATAAAAGCAGATATCAAATTGCAGACTAACCCTACTTTACAATTAAAGACATATCAGTTTATAGAACTTTAGATGGTTTGTAAGCAGTTTGGTTTCTTACAACTTAGCTGAATTGAAGAATCAGGTCATTGAAAAACCCTTCATCACCATCATCACAATCATCATTTATCTTCTGATTAATTTGACAAAAAAAAAAAAAAAAAAAAGTTTTACAAAAACATACAAAACGCGGATGTTTTTCTCAGGTTGACAATGCTTTTCTTACATAGGGGTATTTAATTATAGAGCTCGAAAGGACACGTGACATTTTGCAATGCATTGTGGGCTTCATGGGCAAGAGTTTTGGTTTATACAGCGCAGTGCTGCGAGACACCGACTCAAACTCGTGGAAAAATGGATGGAATTGGAGAGAATGTTGCAGTTGCACTGACTGCTGCATCTCTATCCCGACTCCTTCTTCTCCGTGTAAATGTGGCGTTATCTGCAACTTTCTCCTCCATGTGTCCCAGATGCATTAACGGTCCGCAGTCTGGGCGGTTTCATTCATTTCATACGCAGCTCTCCCACACGCCCGTTATTATGTTTAAAATAAAGTCAGTTATAATGAACTCTAAAAGTCAATCTGCAACAAGTGAGGACATTTATATAAACCCAAAAGTGATCTATAAAAGGAGGAAAGAGAGTAAGAGTAGGCCTATGTCTACACCTTTACGGGAGGTAATCTCCATTCCGACATTCCTCCATCCGACGTGGGCCCCCATGTCATTACAGCAGACGGACTCCACAACCTCGCAAACCAATTTAATAATCTGTTATCAAAATCTCCTGAAACGGGAAATATAATCTCCTCCAAGTATTAATGTAACTGGTCTGAAACATGTTTGATTCATGACTGAATCTCAGGGATCACAGACTGAAGCAGAAATACAGTCTGTCACCGGAGAGGAGTTTCCACAGAGCCGTGCGTCTTCATGCCCGCTGGCATCATATGCAACATTAATAATTGCAGTTACAGTTACATTTACGCATTACGCACGTCACACTAAACTCTTTATCTCCAGACGCCAAGGGTCAACCAGGTTCAGTGAAATATTCAGAATGAAGCTGCATCATCCAGATTAATGAGCTCCATCAGAACTGTTTAAAATCTGATTTCAATTTGATTGCCATCACCGTAAAGAACAAGAGTGACTGACTGACTTACTATTGTTATGTTATTTTATCATATAAATGTTATATTGTTGAAAACAAACAAAAAAAAAGTGTAAGCTTTTTATAAAGTCGAATTTCCCTTCTGGAATAAATAACGTATTTTTCATTTAATTTCATTTTAGTTTAGTTTCATCACTTTTAGTTTGGAAATTAATCAGAACACACAATTAAAGAAATCACCAGCGCGCTCACAATTTCTTTCATTAACACGTTTCCTTACATGGAAAGCCTGGTGGGACGTCGGAATGCCAGCATGTAACCGTCTCACTGCTGCTGTTCAGGCTAGGCCATTCAGCGTTTCTTCGTGAGCTCACATATCTGAGCTGCCTGGCTTTGCATTGGAAAAGAGCACCCCATCTTTTTTTTTTTCTTTTTTTTTCACCAGTACGATCGTGCGAAGGATCGTGACATTTAATGATCCAGCATGATTGCACCATGTTTTAAACTTGTAACAAACTTGTAAATAAAAACAAAAAGAATGAGAGCAGTGTTGTGCATGCAGTTGGCGTAAACAAGCTTGACAGTTGACCGTGAGACCCACAATGCATTGCGGTTTTCCCAGTCCTCAACGTCACCCTTTCGAGCCCCGTTGGCGTAAACCATAGATATAAACGCTAGATGCCGCCTTCTGACCCATAGCGTACGTCGGCTCGGCCACCATCTTGGGCAAATCTACTGTTAGGTGACGTTTCTTCGACTTCCTGCTGAAAGATTCCGCCTTCTGCAGCTCATTTCAGACCAGAGGACTTGGACAGAACTGGACAATCAACTCGTTTGACAGGAGTGACCATCTAGTTCTACTTTTCCTGACATTTTTTGCAAAGTTTGTATCATGATAATTTCTCACGTGATCAAAATATTTCAGTGCTCACTAAATGATTATAAAAGAAATGGTTAGAAAGTTTTCCTTTTTGAATTCATCCTCATATAAACATTTAAAACTTAGTTAATTAGTGTCACATCCTTGATGTTAAAATGCAATATTCTGAGAAGACATTTTTTAAACATGACATGGATGAGTTATTCTTAAGTACCTGAATAATGTAGTATATTATTTATTTATCTAGACTTACCAGAAATACAAACCTGATAAAGGTGCTGCGAAACCAAATTATTACACCTGGTAACTAAAATCAGCTCACATTTACCTGAAGCAATACTGGATAATGAGCATGAAGAGAATGAATAAATTCACATGGATTATTCTGTTATGGTGCATTCAACCTGATTTTTAAGTGTTCAAATTTGTAGTTTTTACTACAACAGAAAATTAATGAATAAAGGTTTTATGTATTTGGTTTTGGTGGTATTCTTTTTTATTATTATGGCAATTTGTGAGTTTTGTTCTGGTTTATGATTTGATTTAGCTCATTTCTTCATTCATTATATTTGTGCTTCACTACTATATATACATACATACATAAATACTGTATATATATATATATATATATATATATATATATATATATTCATAGAGAGAGAGAAAGAAAGAAAGAATGTGTGTTTTTTTTTTTTCAAATAATATAAAAGAAAAAGCTGCCTGACCAGCGCTATGTGTGAGACATAGCGCCTTGTGTGTCTCACACATGGCATTGGTCACGCTGGTGCACCAGGCTATGTGGGTGTGTGTCTAAGTATGTGTATATGTAAATGAAATAATCTATGCTTTGTCATAAATGTCAGATGTTTATAATAAACCAAACAGCTTGAAAATCGGTTGGAAATTTAGTCAGTTATGGAGTGTTTAATCGGGGATAGATCTCTGCCTACAGTGATTAACTCATTCACTGCCATTGAGGTCTATAGCCGTATACAGCTGGGGAAAAAGTACTGAGCACGTCAACATTTTTCTCCGAAAATATATTTCTAGTAGAGCTATTGACATCAACACAATCTGGTGACAGTCTGTCGACATCTGGTGAAAATTTCAATACTTTTTTCCACCGCTGTATACGGCTATAGACGTCAATGGCAGTGAATGAGTTAATGCAATGAGGAGACGCGGCTTCCCCCTGCCTAAGATGGTGGCCTAGCCGACGTATCGCTCCAAAGGACAGCAGCGTCAGAGGCAGCATTTAATGTTTTCTATGGGCGTAAACAAGCTCCACAGTTGACCATGAGACCCACAATGCATTGCGGTTTTCCCAGTCCTCGACGTCACCCTTTCGAGCCCGATCTTTAACCAGTGTTTCGATTTGAGAACAGACTTCCTTGTTTTTGCACTCAAACATCATACTGATCTCTCTCCAAACTCTGCCGTCAAACTGAAAACATTTGTGCTTGCATGCAAATATGTTAATTCGTCTGCTGTGGTTTCTGCTGTTAATTATAAAAATCTGAGTGAGCAGGTGCCAGGCTGGGATTGGTGGATGCTCTTGTGGCCCTGTGGCCCTTGGTCAACATCGGAGTGGTTCCATATAAAGCCCTCCTTTATGGATAGAGGAGTCACTCATCTCCCTCTCCTCCCAACCAGCCACAGCATGCTCAGTAGGGGTGAGCTGTCATTTCTTTTGATTTGTTTTCTCCTGTGTTGTTAGTCCACGTAGGTAAGTAAATTCTATTTCTTTTCTTTGGTTTTGATAGGTTACTTCTTTCAATACAGATCAGATTTGTTTGTTGTTTTGGCCTTGGCCCACCCTAAAGTAACAAATACTCCTCATTTTCAGCCATTTTGTCATATTTATCAAATCTTGGCTGTTGCTGACACCTGATCCACTGTCTTCGTAACTGCTTGGTGAGTCATTTTGATGTTGTGTCTCAGTTACCCCGAGACGGGGCATAACGATGTTGTGCTTCAACTGAAAACACTGCTCCACTGTTCAAATTATAGCGTTGCACATGCAAATCTCCTGCACTCAAGCACAAGCTCTTTTCCTGCAATCAGTCTTTCTGTGCTCTCTCAAAATATTTTACTTTTGCATTGCTTTCTCTGTAGTCTTGGGTAACTGTATTAGAGGAGCCTGTCAAACTTTCTCTAGCCAACAGAAAGCCAGATCCAAGTAAACTGTCGTTTTTCCCCTCAGGGTGTTATCACTGTACTTCAGTGTACGGCCAGATTATCGAGAGTAAAGTGTGAGAAGATCTCAAGCTTGAGGGCAGGAGATTTGAATGTGCAACACTAAAGATGAGAGGAAGAACAGTTTTCAGCTGAGGATTGAAGCACAGCATATTTACATGCAGGCAGGGATTTTTGAGTATGACAGCATTGACAGCAGCGTTGTGAAAACAGGAAAGCCTGCTCTCAAATTATAAAACAATACTCATTATATGCATTGTATCAAACAAGGAACCTAAGTTTCAATGCCCAGCCCTACCTAAATATATTTCATGTGTAAACCAATCATGCAAAGGAAGCTGCAAAATGCAAGGAAAAAGTAAATGAATCCAAAAATAACATTTTAAAGTGAGACTAATTTTGAACAGAAATGACTGGTGAAGGAAATTCTGTTCTTTAGCTTTAAAGACATTCTTGTCACTCCATCACCCAAGCCCTCCAATTTCCATATGCTGACTTGTCCTCTAAATGTGTGACAAGAGTTTCTATGGGAGTAATTGTAACAAATCATATTTTTGCAGTGAGACTGGGCTAAGTTATGCACACGTTTTCAAGTGTTTTGCCTGTAAGTAAGTAAGTAAGTAAACTTTATTTGTATAGCACTTTTCACAGACAGGAGTCACAAAGTGCTTCATATGATAACATAAAAACAATACAAGCAAGAACAAGTAAAATACAGTAAAAGGTAAATAAATAGGTGAATAAAACAATTAGCTATGTGTTTTGGAAGGCTTGTGAAAACAGGTGCGTTTTTAGCTGGTGTTTAAAGGTGTCCACTGAGTCCAGAGAGCGCAGGGACAGAAGGAGTTCATTCCAGAGATGGGGCGTCACCGCTTTAAAGGACCGGTCTCCTCGGGTTTTAAAACGGGTCCGAGGAACCATAAGCAGGTTTTGACCTGAGGACCTCAGGCAACGGACCGAAGTATAGAGCTGAATCAGACCTGTAATGTAGCCAGGCGCCTGTCCATGAAGGGCCCTGAAAGTAAGGACCAGGATTTTAGAGTTTATCCTGGAAGCAACAGGGAGCCAATGTAGGGACTTCAGGAGAGGAGTGACATGGGCTCTCCTGTTTGTGCGGGTCAAGAGTCTTGCAGCAGAGTTCTGGACAAGTTGTAGGCGGCCCAGCTCCTTCTTACTCAAGCAGGTAAACAGGCTGTTACAGTAATCCAGTCTTGAGGAAACAAAAGCATGGATAATTTTCTCCAAGTCATCATGTGAGACTATTTTCCTCACCTTGGAGGAGACCTGTGGCTCAGTTACACTTGTAGTCAAGACCGCCTAAACCGAGACCAAGACACTATCAAGACCGGAGAGAGTCAAGACCAAGACAAGACCAAGACCAAGACTATTTCAGCTCAAGGCCAAGACAGAGACCAAGAAAAAACTTTTTTTTGTTTGTTTGTTTTTTTTTGTTTGCCAATTTTCATAAGTTGTAGAACCTAAACACCATACTGGGTTCAGCTGCTGAGTATAAAAATTTCATTTTGTTATTTGGTACTTAATTGGTACTTGAAGGGCTGTATAATGATATATATATATATATATATATATATATATATATATATATATATATATATATATATAAACAGTGCCTGGAAACTATAGGTTACAAATCCCTTTAAGACCGCTAGGCCAGTCCAAGACATTGTGAGACAGAGAGACCTGAGACCAAGACCAGTCACTGCTGAGGCCGTGACAAACCCAAGACTGAGAAAAAGCGGTCTTGAGAACTACAAGTCTAGGCTCAGTCTTTATCAGAAAGAGGCTGGGGTAAGTCAGGTACACACAGAACATCAATCATATGATAGCAAGTAAAAACATTGACTTATGTTAGGAAATGCATTAGATGTGATTGGTAATCAAATTTTTCACAGTGCTTCAAGGTCAGAAGATCATAAAGTTTTCAGATCCTGTAAAGAATTTAATAATGCTCCCTTCCAACAGGAGGAGATTTATGTGATCTCCAAGTTTCGTGAACTCTGGCTTCACAGTAGGCCTGTTGACAGACAACACTAGAAAGTGAACTTGAGCTATCAAGTGAAAATTTTACTTCTTTTTTCTAAAAAGAACTACCAATTTTATCACACTTTATTATCTGTTACTCTATGTGTGTTACATCATAGAGTGCCCTGGTCTGCAATGCAAGCAGACGTTACTGCTGAATCCTCCATCCTCACAACCGTGCTCAAATTATTTACTGCCTGAACAGGTGTAACCTCATTTCCAGGTTGACTTTTGAGTCCAACTTTTCTGGTTATACACATTATCAAAGTCCTGCCAAAAACAGAGAGGGATGGGTATAGGGAAGCAAAGAAAGACAAAAAAAAGCAGAAGTATTTTTAAACTGGCCCCATCTGGTGAGTCAGGAGGTTGACAGATGCAGTATGAGGAATAACAGAACTTAAATGATCAATAGGTTCTTTGATCTAAAAATGTATTTATTCTAAATGGATATCTCATGGATTGCTTGGCTATTTTTTATGGTTGTTGCACTGACTGATTCTTAAATGTTGCTGTGACAGAAAAATCACCTTTATCATAAAAGGCAGCTTCAAAGGGAAAATAGGAGCGTTAATTTGCAGTGTGTGACTGTAGGGATGGGCATTTCCAGAGGTTATTTGAAGAGCAGGATTGGCTGTTTGTAAGATGACTTTGTGGATGCACAGTTAAGGAGTTTTATACAGCAAAGTGTGTGCTAGAAAAATATCAGCGGAACATTTAACCTTCAAACCCCAACAAAGGTCAACAGGTTGTCTGTCAGGAGGGATGACATTTGTCACACCGATTGGTTTTGAGAGGAACATTTTCAAGGCCACAGTTTGCAGCCTGAATTAAGGTCACTGTCAAGTATATTTTTAACTACTTACTCTTTTACAGCTGATGTTGTGGCACCTGTCAACATTTGGCAGCTACAAATGATTATCACCATCAAAATGAAGTAGAGCAATGATGAGAGATGTTTTCGAACCATTGTAGTCATATGGACAGAATGGAAGTAGGCTACAAAATGGAAATTGGATCTGTCGATCATGAGTCTATTTAACATTCCCTGGTTGTCTTGTTCCACATAGGCTGTATAACATCAGTGTTTTTGTTGAGTCAACAATCCTCATTTCGAATCCTAATTCACTGAAAGTTGCCAAGGGTGTGATGGGTTTATCAATCTCCAAGCCACATGAACCAGCCACATCATTATGACCAGCTTCCTACTGTTATAATGAGAGGGTCTTCATCACACTGCTTGGAAAAAGAAAAACATCTGAAGGTTTAATGGAATGAGGCTATGTTTGTTTGTTTGCTTTACCAGGATGTTAGCAACAGATCTTCTATGCCAGGGATCCCCAAGTCCAGTCCTCAAGAGCTACCGTCCTGCAGATTTTGGTTGAATCCCTTCTTGAACACACCTAAATCAAATGAATGGCTCGTTACCAGCCTGTGCAGAGCTGAATGGCATGCATATGAGGGAATTAGCCATTTGATTCAGGTGCGTTGGAGAGGGTATGTTCTAAAAAGTGCAGGATAGTAGCTCTTGAGGACTGAAGTTGGACACGCCCTGCTCTATGCCCTGTGGGCTGGGGTCTTTGTGAAGTGGGCTTGGTTCTCACAGATCCCATCAGGTTAGCATCCACCGAGTTGAAAAGAGAATACATCAGACTCTTGTTCTTTGAGCCATTCCTTAGTTTTGGGGTTTTTTACTCTAACCTTGGGGCCATTGGACGCACCGGTGCGTCCAGATCGCATGTCCGATTTAAGATGACGTAAGCTAAACGCAGCAAGTATACCCAACTGCAGCCGCAGACCCAGAGGCGTGTCGAGAAACTGGGTGTGGTTTGTAGTGAAAATGGGAGTAGTTTGTAGTGACGTCGGCAGGTGGTCGTTAGGGTTAAGGGAGGGGCTAGGGTTAGGTTAGTCTCATTCCTACGGTGGGCGTGGTCTGTAGGGGGCGTGGTTGTAGGGGTGTGGTTTGTAGTGGCTCTGGCTGCAGCTAGGTGCTACAAACACAATGACGTAGAGACTCCATTCCAACTTCTCTGTATAGAGCCGACTTCAAACTGTAAACTAGTTTTTAAATCGTGTTGATAGACGACGTATAACCGGAGTTATGATATAAAACCTACAACCTAGTTTTCCAACTGATATTACATCCATGTTCAATGTGTGTTTGGTAAAGGAAAAAACTGTAAAAACAGCGATTTCTATGGAAAGTGCTCGTAAGCAAGAAAAAAGGTGTCACAAAAACCTAACCACCCCTTTACTGTTGGTAGAAAAAGGCAACACATCAACCAGTTAGAAAATTATGTGACATGATGCAATTGGTCGCTGAGGAAGAGGGGAGGTGGCAGAAGTAACCAAAATTCACCAAAATCAGATTGAAGGGCTGCCTTCTGATGGACAGGAGGACTAACACACCCTGGATATATCAAACCTGTAATGTCCTTTCTGTCTTGTGATGGACAGGAACCTTTTTTTTGGATTGGAGCAGTTAAAGCCAGAGTTGGTAATCCTGCTCAGAAACATTTATTTGTTATACTGGGTGAAATGGTCCTTCCATCCTGAAAAAGGAAGGAAAAAAGTCAGACCTCTGTGAAAGCTGCAGTTCTGTAAAAACTCTGACCGACCCCTGCCATACACACCGAAAGGCAGGAATTGGTAATTCGCAACTTATAGAAAGAGCGAATCGATGCCTTTATGTCTCGTCTCTGTCCCTCCCCTCTCTCAGTCTCCGTCCCCACGTGACCCCCCTGTGCGCCACTCACTGTAAACAAATATAGTTAACGGACTGCTAACTGCTGCTGCGCCAAAAAACCCCAAAACAACAGATAAGGATTAAGTCTCGGAGGCGTTGACGTCTATTATTGGTACACCTCAATGAGCAAGTGAGCGCCTTTCAGGAACCATGTTGGAACCATGCTTCAGAGAACCCCCTCTCATCAGAACAAATTTAATCAGCAATGTGAGGATCTTTTTTTATTTTATTTTCTCAAGTAATTTTAACAATTTAACGTGCCAACTTATGTGAGTTTGAGAAACCGCATGTGGATACCTTCACAGCTTTATGACTACCTTACAAACTGGCCACAGTTTGTGAGACTAAAGGTTCCATGGCTTATAGTCAAGCAGAAAATGAGGGCATGCACAACTGTTGTCTTCACATTGCACAGCCCAAACTTTCAATTCCAAGAAATTTATTAAAGACAACACCAGACTACCGGTGGAACTGGGGGCAGACATCTTTAAATCTGGAATCTTGATGTCCTGTCCAATTTGCAAGCTCTCCATTCAGAAGCAAAAGTTCCTTCAGAAAATGGTCTCCGGAGACAGTGAAAAGCTCAATGGTGCACAGGTTTCTGAATACAACGAACAATTCTTCAGACACTTACACAACACAGTGAAGAAACATCAGCGTGTTTTTAGTTAAAAGCTTCCTCTGGTCTGCTGCAACACAGAAAGGTAAAGAAGTCATTCCTGCCAATATCCATCACCCTCTTGAACCAGACCATAAATAAATCATTTTAACTGATAATGATTTAAAGAATAACCCACCTATGACAACATTATATTTTCTGTCAGGGATTGATAAATGATTATTTATTACTCACTTTATCTGTCAGTACTTTTAATTTTGTGGCTGATCAGTGTATATCTCCACTAACATCACATTAAATCTGTGGAATTACAGGAAGATGAGTGATTGCCTGTTATTCTATTGTTCTTCACTCTGCATTATTGGCCCTCGTACTTTCATATTTATGTTAATAAACCACAATCAAACACTTTATTTCCCATGTAAAAATCTGACCAATTTAACTTTGTCTTAATGATCATTTAATGTGTGGTTCAAGTCATGCATTACCTAATCTAGTTTATAATAAATCAAAGACTGGTCAGACTCTGATTAGTGTAAAACAATCAGAAAAATAATCTGCAAGGTCAAATATTTCCTGCAGTTTTATTTCTTTTCTTTAGTGTGTATTTTTCCCCTCAGTCCTCTGTCTTCTTGTCTTTCTCTAAATGCGAGTTAGCCTTTTGACACTGGTGTCATGCATCTGTCAGGTTTGAAAAATGCATCTGTCTTATGTGATCTGTCACTTCTGTGAGGGTGGGTGAGGCAGATATGGCAGATAGCCATGTGTTTGCACCAGTTATGCATAGAAACTGCCAAATATCATAAACTACTCAGGCGCAACTGATTAATTTGGTTTGAGACCTCATGCAGGTGTAGGCCTATTCATTACCTTCAGAGACGCAACAGGTGGTCGGAGCCGGGATTGTTTACTTTTTTTTTTCTTTTTTTTTTTCCTTTTTTTTTTTTTTTGTACTTTGCTGACATTCTCCTTCATTCAACTTGTGACTTTTTAAGATTATGTCAGCACTTCTTAGCAACAATCATTACTGCCAGGCCGGCATTGTAAATAAGAATCTTGTTCTTAATGTCTTTGCCTGGTTAAATTAAGGTTTAAATAAAAAAAATAAATAAAAATTAGATTTAGAAAATGAACTTGTAATGCCAGAGGCGATTCTAGGATCAGAGGTTTAGGGGTGCTGAGCACCCAGGGAGCTGCCCAGCCAGGCAAGCTTTGTTTAAGTGTTTTCTACAGTTTAACACAACTTCATCCCCAAATGTGGAAAAGATCAGCAAAACACTATTTGGGAACGTCTATGACTAATTATCAAGAGAGAAGCAGAATGAAGCTGATTTTCAGCATAATGGTGCCTTGTTCCAATGGTGAACTAGATCAACCAAAACTCAATTTTTACTCTTCATTTGCAAAGTTTCTGATTATTTTCAAGCCTTAGATTTAAGTTTTTCATGTCAAATCATCCAGTGTCCAGAAACAAAGTTATTATTGCTGCTATTTAAAAATCCCAATTCAGCATTATCTGGATGAGAGAAGCTTATTTTGGGCATGCAGGTGTTGTGTCTAAGTGGTAAACCAGATTCATCATCACAACCCCATTTATCCTCCTTATTTATGGAGATTCTGACAGTTTTGACAGTTTCCCAAACTTACATTTAGTTTATATATATATATATATATATATATATATATATATATATATATATATAAAAATTTTAGGTGTGATGGGATTTAATTTCGGGGTGTTTCAGCACTCCTAAAAGTGGGCTGAAATCGTGTAGTGCCGTCCTCAAGGGGAAGGATTTCACCACAAAAGTCCAATTTCTGTTCTTAGTTATAGTTTTATTTGAAAATAGTTTTTTGTATTGAGGGTAATACAATTTGAAAATCAAAAGAGGTCTTGATGGAACTGTTGATGTAAGTGTATAAATGCAGATAATTTCATGTTGACTGCGTGTGTGTGCGTGTGTGTATGTGGTCTGATGGAGGGGCTGAAGGTGGTTAGGGATTTTAGGGTGGACAAGCCTGTTAAGATCATTCTCCTGTGACAGACCACTCATGCACATCTTCTCCACTTTTTAAGTCAACTCATTGCGTTCTCATTTCACACTTGAAGGCAAATGGAGACGGGGAAAGAAAAATGAGGACTTGGATGGAGTGAGGAAAACTGGAAGAAAAGAGAGTTGGGGATAGTGTGAAAATGGGATGGGAACAAGGGTCAGTTCAGGTCAGGTTAATTGAAAAAAGCTACTTTGGGACCATGGAAATGAGGCAAAAGAAAAAAAAACAGAGAAGGAAGAGAAATGCACCAAAATATTGTATCAGACCGTGATGCCATTTGATATTTATCAGGCCAGATTAAGATGAGCCGTCATAATATTGACATATTTAACCTCACAGGTGTGTTACTGTTAAAATGTCTCATCTCTGTTCAGCTGCCTCTACTACTGCTTTTTTGTGTGTTTGTTGATTTGTGCATATGTGGTTGTGTTGTACTGTTGCCCTTTTTTCAGAGCCAAAGGGAATCTTCCGTTGCAAATATGAAAAGGTTCATAAAGTAGTCTGAGTCTGTATATGTAAGTAATGTTTTAAAGATCCAATATCCTGTATCACCTCAGAAAGCACTGGGTGTCAGTCATGAGCAGATCTCTTTAAACAGCTCCTGGAGCACTATGTCAAGATATCCAGCACTGTGGAAACTCTGCTCATATCTCTTTCTATGTGGATGGCTTGTAACTGAAATTAAATAGTTTACTTAGTTGACTACTATCTTAACTGAAAGCAGGAATTTATCATAGTAGCCTCACAATGTTAACCTGCAACCTTTAAGGAGCTAATCTAACTGTCTAACATGTCATACAAATGAAATCAAAATTCAGGGCACAGTCAACAGTTGGATGCTGACTGCTACTTCTATTATTGCCATGTCTACCAATATTACAACTAATTTTAGTAACAGATTACCTTATTATTTGCAGAGAACCTTTTTGATTTAGCTAAAATATGTAAAATGATTTTGTTGAAGTTATATGTAGAACTGTACCTGGACATGAGAAAGTAGGGTATGCTTGATGTGCGTGGACCATGCATATTGCATGAAATGTACAGTATATAACCAGCTTTAATGGGAACTTGTGAGAGAGGCAAGAATTTTGTCACAACAGTAAGTTATAAAAAATGTATGCGGCTTAGCTTACAGACATCTAAAATCAGCTTTACTTCTAGTCAAGGCATTTTATTGCTGCCCTTGCTCTTTTTTTTTTAAGCCAACAGTGGTTGCGAAAATCAGTGGGGTTGTTTTTCAGTATAACAGATCTTCTGTATTCAGGCTTCCCCCAGGAATGAGCCACTTTTTTTTTTTTCTTTTTTTTTAGCCATTCATCTTTAGCAGGTTTGCAGAGGTTTTGCAGAGATATCTGCTTTACAGGGAAGTTTCTGAAGGTGAGATTACCGGCTACAGGGGGAAGATTTCCTATAAGAAATCTAAAATGGTAAATTGTGTGGTTTCTCTGGGGCCCTAATTAAACATCCAACCAAATAGTTTACACACAAAATCAAAACTTTTACTTATGAAATATTCAGAGCTGACTATATTGATAAGACTGCAGCAGCCTCGGCACCCAGTAGGAATACTGGCAAGGACGGTTTATTTGTACAGCACATTTCATGTACAAGACCATTCAAAGTGCTTTTATGCAAAACAAAAGCATTACAACAGGGTGCAGGAAAAAAATATTTAAAAGTAAAAAGCATAATTTATTTAAAAAAAAAAATAAAAGCTTCAACACTTTTTTAAATACAGCTAGACCAGCTTCACCTGGATTTAAAAAAAACTAAGGCCCTGATTTACGAATGGTTTATGTATGCTAAAACAAGCGCTATCTTCATTACACACGCAATAATCCGCCAGAGCTGATTTACAAACAGGACAAAAGGAGGTTTTGCGCCTGTTAATGGGCAAAATAGCCCTGCAATCCATTTTGCGTGTCTGCTGTAGATGAATATGAAATATGGGCATCTCTGCCATAACGCGCAAAATATTGGGAGGAGACTATGCAAACAACTAAGTTTTGCACGCAATGTGATTTATCAACCATGCAACAGAAAGCGGGCGCAAAGATTTGTGTGTAATTTAGCATGTCTGAAAAACAGGTATAAACTCACAGCTTTATGCACAACTGGCTGGAAGAGTGCTGCCTGCAGGACTGCAGACATGCAGCGTTGGGTCAAAATCATTTCTCATGAGATGTGAAGGCAACATGTCAAGTTTTCATAATCTAATTAAATAACAATCAACATCACTATTTAACACAGTTTATTCTAGACAGACGAATCAGAACATTGGCGGCTGTAGCATCATGGTAGTTAAAGCTGACATTAATTATGTCTTTTTATTTTCTTTTCTTTTTTTTTTTGCCAATGCCATATTTTTAAACTTACATCGGCTCCTGCATGCTCATTCTCTCCAGACCCAGTTCCGTCTCTGGTTCTGACTGGGAAAAGACCTGATCCAGATGACCTGAGGGGTCTTGTAGGTTCATACTGGGTCAGTAGGTCTCTTATGTATATTGGTCTTAAACCAATCAGAGCTTTATAGACCAGCAACAGGACTTTAAAGTCTATTCTCTGATGGATGGGCAGCCAGTGTAAGGCCAGTGATGGGGTCCACTTTTCTGGTCTTAGTGAGAACTTGGGCAGCGGTGTTCTGAATGAGCTGCAGTTATCTAATTGATTTTTAGGTAGACCAGTAAAGACACTTGCAATAATTAAGCTGACATCGTATTGCGTCTTATTGCATCTTATTGTAGTATCGTATCGCACCATATCTTATTGTATTGTATCGCATCGCATCGCATTTTTCCAGGTCCTGCTGATACATCAGCTCCTTTATCATTGAGATGTTCTTAAAGGCTGATTTTGTGATTACCTTAATGTGTTTTTCAAAGTTTAGGCCTGAGTCCATCACTACACCCAGATTTTTGGCCTGGTTGGTGGTATTTAGCTGTATATATTGAAGCTCTGTGTTGACCTGCAATAGTTTCTCTTTGGCTCCATCACCTCAGCTTTGTTTTTGTTTAGTTGAAGAAAGTTATGGGACATCTAGTCACTTATCTCCTCAATGCATTTACCAAGAGCCTGTACACAGGCGTTGGTCTCGTAGTGACATTACTATATATATCTTTGTCATCTGCATAGCTATGGTAACCATGTTGTTTGTTTTTTTTTATAACAGAAAAGGCCCCAGGATGGAACCCTGGGGAACTCCACATGTAGGTCCTGTCTGCTTAGATATAAGGTACCTACTGACTCAAAGAACTTACTGTTTTATAATTATGTCTTAAACCAGTTTAGTACAATCTCAGAAAGATCCAGCCAGTTCTCCAGTCATTTGAATAACATAATGTGGTTAACTGTATTGAGTACTGCACTGAGATTCCTTAAAATTAACACAGACATTTTTCCACTGTGCATTCAAATACATATATCTCATTTACTACATTGCTCAGTGCTAAAGCCTGACTGGAAGACACTGTTTTGTCTTGAAAAGTAAAATTAGTTAGAAAAATTAAATATCTTAATGTGAGTAAAATATATACAGTATATATACATATATATATTAGGGCTGTCAAAAAGATTAATCGTGATTAATTACATTGCTGTTTATCACTTTTAGAACACATTTAAAATTAAAGGTGTCTCACCAGGAATTCTGCATTTATCTTTTGTACTGAAACCCTGTCCTTACATGGCTCCCTAAAGTCCTTCAGACATCGGCAGTTTAGTCCAGAATGTTGCTGATACGGTCCTCACAGGCTGACTTCTGTCTTAAAGTGAAGCTGAAACTCAGGTCTGAGTCCTGGACTACTCACAGATCTCTGGCTCGGTTTTAGCCTTTAAGTTGTAAAACAAAAGTTAATGTATTTTCTGCATATAGCAGTACTAATTAATAAATCAATCTCTTGTTTTACAATGGGATTAATCTCGGTTAATCGATTTGACAGCCCTAAGATATATATATATATATATATATATATATATATATATATATATATATATATATATATAGCTGAGCAGCTGAGAATAGCTGAGAGGATTTAGACTATAGTAATGTTAAATTTGCAGTAAGATAATTACATTTGGTAAGATTTCCTGAAATAAGAAACAATATCTAGACATTAGAAAAATTTGAAACATTTTAAAACAAGCTGTGAAACATTCATTTCAAATCCTGGTGAAAACCCCCCAAAACAGCCTTAAACACGCTATAGGAGATGTTTTTGGCATTTCAGCAAGCAGAGACTGTTAGCAATTTTTGAATAATGCGCATGCACAAGACCAACCTGCTAGAATCCCAGCTCCCTCCCCCGACCACAGAACAGTGTTCACAAGCCACTCCGGTGTTTAGCAGACAGCAGGTACAGATTCTCCCATCGTGTCACAAACCCAAGTAAAACAGAGGTCATTGTCTGAACGACATTAACTGCTAGCAGATGATTTTTCAGTCCCATGACTTTCACAGCTGATGTATAAACATATTTAAAGCTTTTAATTAGTCATAGCATATGGGGTAGTACCAAATGTCATTGAATGTTGCAAAAACTGTTGAAAGAAACATCTTCTATAATGCCTTTAATGCTTCCTTCTTAGTGTTGTTTGTTTCTCACTTCGAGAGAGATGTTAAAATGATTCTTCTTAATTTGAAAATACTTATTTATAGCCCCTTGTATTTCAAAGCCCCACTTCTTGTTTAATCTGTCTTGTTTTGGGATATTTTCACTCAAAGCGAGAAAGAAACTGCACTGAAAATCAATACTGACAGGCTGTTTTTGAGGTTGTTTTTAGTTATAAAGGGCTTGAAAGTGTTTTAGCACTTGCCAGTGCTCACTTTTTTTAAAGTCTGGACATGTTTGTTTTTATTTAAGGAAATCTCAAAGTATTTTTTCCGAATATTAAGATAGCTGATTGTTGCAGTGTGTGTGAATTGGTAGAGGAAGGTCTTAAAACAATTTTTTCACAGCTGAAACTGGCTTGACAGAGACAACGCGATCTATGAGTCTCAGTGAGATTTATTTGATGTGATATGCATGTAAAATTACCAATTTTGAAAAAAAAAATAAGTAAGGAATAAAAGACAATCTCAAAATATGATGAATGACCTCATACAGCTCTTTTTGAACTTATTACTCTCAAATTAAGATCATAAAGACTTTTTGGCTGAATATAAGATTGAAGACTTGGTGAAATAGACCATTTTTAAATTGAAGTTGCTGAACTGAAGCTTCGGGCATCACAAATTTGTCATATTAAGAGAAAATCATCATCACACTCGGGGATCATTACATAGCAATTAATTACCAAGATCTAAACAATGACTACAGTATATAAAGAGTCGACATCCATGTATACAGCTTTGGCTCACGAGAAGGCAGCATGATATTTTCAATAAATCAGCATCCCTGTTGAACCATGTCAGGGTAAACCATGTGTCGGATGGGTATTTGAAGTTAACAGAGAATTGAAAACATGCTTTAATGTATTATTTACAGTAGGATAAAATTTTAAAGCGTTCATGGCTGACTTGGCTTTTTATTAATGTATAAGGGGTAAATAATGTAAATCTTCAGGCAATACATTTATGTTTTGTTTTAGATTATGATAATTGAATGTCATATGGCTATATTTTTTCATTTTCATTTTAGTCAAAAATGTGAATTTACTATGTAGAAATGTATAGTAACTATGAGGTTTAATTCACATTAGGCTTAGACCATGTCACTTATTTTATATACTGACCACAGTGAAGTTTTCCGTGCATTAATAATAAATTGTTGAATTTAATTTGGATAATTATCATAGGTACCCCTCTGAATTTCTCCATAGAACAATATTTCAAATACAAGAAGATTTTTGAAGCTCCCTCAGTGGATCTTTTCCTCTTTATCACAGCTATCATTTCATTTTAATCTCTTCCAAAAGAGCACTTACAGTATGTCAGAGGAAATCACTGTGGCTCATGCCCTTTCCCTTAAGAAAAATACTGATTTAAACTCGAAGCTACTGCTTACTGCAAATATCTGGGTTAAATGCAGAGATGGGTCTATCTTTAGAATTTGTTTTCCCTGTGTAATGATAGTAAAACTGTTGGGGTTTTTTTTTAACTGTTTTTTTATTGGACTAGCATTACACAGAAATGACAAGGTTCTTGTCTCATTTCAAACTGCTTCAGTTTACACAGTTGAGGAGACAAGATATATATTCCGCTGAAAATCTTCTTTTATAATGATTATCTGTATCTGTGGAGAAATTCTGAGATAAGCCTGAGAGAGAGAGAGAGAGAGAGAGAGAGAGAGAGTGGGGTAATGGGAGGAAAAGTGAAGAGTGTGTGTCTGCATCTCTCCAAAAACAAAAAAGTGCATGAGAAACTGTGCCGAGCTTCAAACAATGGGGTCGGTTCTTTGTTCTGTGCCACAATATTTGCATTGGAGGCTTTTTATAAAAAGTGTCTGCGTGAGTCAAGTGCTCCCACTCTGCTCTGCAACTCCATGCATTTTGATTTATTTCATGGCAGACTGATGGCACTCAACTCAGTCGAGGGATTCAAAACAAATCAGATTTTTTATTTTTTTAAACTTTACACTTTTCCACTTCTGAGTACAAACTCCAAACTATGTCATCCACAAAAAACTACTCCTCATACACCTCCAGGTGGAGGTGTGAGATACGAAAGCTGCATCTTTGTTGTTGAGAGATACAGACACAGACATTTGGACTGAGATGCATAGAGGGACAGTGATGTGGGGGAGCACTGCGGCTGCTTCTCCCAGCCAATGCTTTTAGAGTGAGTGTGCTATAATTTTCTAAAACAGGAAGAGTGACTGCATCAAGCTTCAAACAGCAGGACCTGCTCTTTGATCCATATCTTTTCACAAAAATACTTCTTTATGTGCATCAAGACTTTCCAATCTGCCTTCTGCTTTTATTAAGAGGATTCAAATGACACCTCTGAAGGGAAAATAGTATTCAGCATTTTAAAACACACAATTGCATTTTATGCTGTGTAATTAGCAATGTGCTCATTTGCATGCTTGCCGGAGGCACAAAATTAAGGGTAACTGAATGTGTGGAACTGAAAAGGTTCAAAGAATGGGATGAGTCAGCTGTAGATTAGGGATCATGGATCCAGCTGATATTGAAACACACAAAGGGATGTCTGAGGTTGGAATAAAACACGGCTTCATAGTATTATAAAAGCTAAGGAGTAACTCTTTCCTTACAGTTTACAAAATTGTCAGTGATTATCCTTTGAAGAAAAACAGCATTGCATACTAATCAGGTTCCCCTTACTGTGATCAGTTAGGAATCAGAAGCTCATTTGCGTATTAAACCTGGGAGCGAGGTAGGTGGTAAGATGAGGTCAGAACAAGTCCCAGTGAGCAGTAAAGGAGAGAAACAAAACTGCCAGTCATTAGAAAGATAACATAATGTAACAAATGAACTAAGAAATCTTAAAAGAGAAGCTGCATTCAAAAGAAAAACATGAAAGATCCTCATGTTTTGCTTAATCCAAGGACTCTTATTCTGTATATCAAACAAGTAAAAGAAAAGGGCACCAGCAAGAAAGTCAATTCCCCAAATTACCTGCATCTGAACCAACAAAAAAAGCACTTAAACACACCGCAAAAACCTTTTGTCCAACTTTTGTTCACAATGTACAACCTCCATGAATGAGATGGCACATTGCCAGTGCAGAATGGGATGGTGGAACATACAAAGTTAAAGAATAACTTTCTTTTTTTTTCAACCTAGACCTTATTTCTAGGAGTTTATACTTGCATTTACTCACCGGTAAAGTTTCTGCATCACTTGGAGTCTTTTGGAAGATATTGCATTGAGTCACCCTTCGGTGTGCATCCAGTAATAATGGTGGAGATAGGCAAGCCACTATATAAGACATTATCTGCAGCAAAACTCCTTGACTTTTGCCAATACTTTAAGTAGAATGAACAAACGAATGAACGAGTACTATTGTCTTGTGAGTCCAGATTTAGCTTTCCGTTAGTTCTCAGGTTGTTCTAAACACTTTCGGGGCCGCATGTTCACGATGCGCGCTTCCGCAGTACAGCTGAAACGAGCAGCTCGCTACCCAGACAACAACAAAAACACAATTTGAGAAACTCTGAACTCACAGGACAATAGTACTCATTTGTTTGTTCATTCTACTTAAAGCATTGATGAAATGAAGGAGTTTTACTGCAAATAATGTCTTATATAGTGGGTGCCCGATCTACGCCATTTTACAGAATGCACACTGAAGGGCGACTCAACGTAATATCTTCCGAAGTACTTAAAGTGATACAGAAACTTTACCGGTGACTAAATGCACGTATATACTCCTAGAAATAAGGTCCAGGTTGAAAAAAAAGAAAGTTATCCTTTAAGTCTGTGTAGATAGTTATGACCATTAAATGCGGAGTGGGCAGCCTAATAGTTTATGCCACAGGCTTTGGTCGGGAAACCCGTCTTCTGACATGGCAATCAGGTGAACTACTATGAGCCCTTGAGCAAGGTCCTTAACCCCCACCAACTGTAGCCCGGGATGCCCACTGCTCTCTGGTTGAAGATGGTTTAAAAGCAGAGCCGAGATTAATCAAGTAGAAAAGGAAGTTATTATTATTAGACTTCAATTTGTTGATGCAATATCAACTTTTACACAGGATGTGATGAGCACTTTACTCAGTTTTTAAACCCATTTATGTGTATACATGCTGTGGAACACAGGAATGAATCAGGAGAGCAAAGTTGGACATACTGTTCTGAACTGAGGTCAAAACAATTTCAACTTGGGTGTAGTTCTCTGTGACAGCAGGTCAACATGCCCAACTGTGGGGAATATGGCAGATCTCAGCAGTGACTCACCTCAGACAAATTGCCTGACATTATTTAGAGTGATGGATGCCAAAAGTTGGTTCTCATTTTGCAGGTTTCCCCAGCATGTGGTCAAGTTCCCTACTATCAGACCTGAAAGCAATCACTGTACAAGTGTAGGTTAAACTCTACAAACTGTTGTTTCTCTCTCTGCTTTTCCCTCACCTCAGAAAAATAATTTGATATGACTTTGACTGTAGCACATTGTGGTAAGTATCCACACAGACAGTAGAACTGATGCTTCTGTTTAAACACAGAAGGCTAAATGGAGGAAAATCGAATATTGAATGTGTCGGCGTTACCTGAAATGCTTAAAAATTTGTGGCTGTATTGGGATCTCAGGAAAAAACCTCTGTCTATCAAACTTGAGATGGAATATCTGGAACTGATCATTGCAGATACAGAGCTTCTTCACAAGCATGAACTCTCAAGACTGCTCTGGGTCTAGGTCTGAACCTAACCCTGGCTTTACACCTGGTCCGTGAGCGCAGCGCTGCGCAGCGCAACGGCTTTGCTGCGACGTACAGGGCGCGAGCATTTACACCGTTCACTGTGCGACCGCGAGCGCACCCGCGAGTGCACCAGCTGTTGTTAGATCTGTGACATCACGGAATCACGGGAGGACTGCAAGATCGCCCGTGATTCTTATCCAGATGGTTAATTTTGTCCACATGTTTGTGCGTCATGGTTTCTTATTTCACTGAAACCTTGTGGACACAGAGATGCTGTCATGTTTAGGTAGTTCAGCAGTTTAAAAGCTGCACAGTGGCTTTTGTTTAGGAAGTTACCGGATGTTTTACACTGAATCTGTGTCTGATTTCCTGTCTGGTTCGATCTGAACTACTGAAATTGACACGTGTTGGTGCGTGCTCCGTCAAAAATAGAGCTGCCGTGTATCTTTAGCGCAGCGGCGCGACATGCCGGAGCGACGACGGACCGCTCGCGCTGCGGTGTGCTCGATATATTTTAAACCATTGACTACATGGGCACGGTTCGGTGCGCATGGCGTGCCGCTGCGCTCATGGACCAGGTGTAAAGCCGGGGTAGAGCCTCATATTGCAACACAGCAATACTGGAAACTTTCCACCAATTTCTTTTTATATAATCTATTCTTGCTTAGAAAAACATTTCATAGAGACACATCTAAACAGAATTTCATATTGTCCTTTTCCTTTTTTAAAAAAAAACAAATGTACAGGCATACAAATACGAGCAAGAACTAACAATGGGCTATGTGCATAACACTACTTCCTGAACGTAAGCCAGCTCTTTTGTTTCCTGTCTTTCATTACTGAACAAACTGATTGTGGCAGGACAAGGGAGGGCCCGGGCGGGATTTGATCCCCAGACTCCCGGGTGGGAGTCATGCACACTAATCAGTCAGCCAAAGGGACATCCCCTTGGCCAAGTAGCCTAGGCGCATGATCAGTTGAAGGTATAGTGACAGGACCGTCAACTGCCACATAATCAATCCAGGTGTGTCTGATCTCAGTAGTCATGATGAGAATGGCCAGACACACCTGGATTGATTAGTTTGTCCAGTAATGAAAGACAGGAAACAAAGGAGCTGACTTAAGTTCAGGAAGTAGTGGAGCTGTGTATATAGCCCATTACAGAAACAAACAGAGAAAAAAGAAACTAGACACATAAAGAAAAAAAACCTTTAAAAGGAGCGAAGGAAGTCTTTCCCTTCTTCCGTACTTAGTTAATACTGTATACATTTCCACCAATTTCTGAAAGGGTCCCTAGCTTTCTGTCATCACTGCCGCCTACTTTGTACTGTACCTTCCTCTACAGCCATTTGCTTTGCTGAACAGCCAGTCAGTGGTGAGCACTCTCACCAACAGACAGGATACGAATAATCTTGTTTAATGATGAATCAACATGTTGAATTGGGAAAATAAATTAATGAATGAATGGATGTTTAAATAGATAAATTCTAACAGTTTCATTGGCGACAGGATGTACACTGAAGATATAAGAGACATTTCCCAGCTTATGACAAGCCTAATGGACAATTGTCAGCTTTACAGAAGGTATAAACAATGACTTAGGGGGCCGCCACTATTACCTCTCCAGATGAAGACCTGACAGATTAATGTTTTCAGAGCGTTCTGAACTTGTACTGTTAAGTCTTTTGTTAGCTATTAGATCATAGTCAGGTGTCTTGGACAAATAAACAGTCTTAATGGATTAGGGTTATCATGAATTACACTCAAGAGACAGGTTGTAAATCCAAGAGTGGAAGAGAGGGGCTTAAAATCATGCAGTGGTCTGGTAGTGTTACATCTGCCAGTTGCTGATGGACTGTAATTTAAAAGCTACAAGCTACAGAATGCGTTAGTAATTGCACTGTGTCAGTACTCAGGTATATCCACTTGAATTGCAGCCTCAAATTTTGATTTAATTTTGTGACTGGCAGATGTGTCTGAATTAGGGTTGCCAAAATTATCAATATTCTGAAAAGTATCGATACTGAAATGCTGTATCGACAACGATACTAATTTTCCATGGTATTGATACTACAGTGCGCGCGCACTCGACAGGCAGCAGCCGGCCAGGTTAACAGTGGCTGACCAACAGGCAGGCAGAGATCCTGACAGTCCAGGCCAGCCAGTCTTATTAGAAAATGAAAAAGGAAAAAGTCTTGTTTGGAAGTGTTTTGCATGCAGCAGATGACGAAGGAAAACCGAAAGATGTAGACAGGCCTGTGTGCAAACAGTGCGTCAAAGCAGTTGCAACGAAGTCCAGCAGCACAGCACACCTGGAGAAACATCTTCAGGACCGCCATCCTGGCCTTCATGATGAATTCAGACAGGTTAGTTACCTAAAGCTACAGTTTATTATGTAACTTAAAAATTTATTATTTGTGACGGTTAGCGCCACTGTTAGTCCGCATTTCCCAACCTGGACCTTATTTCTTGGAATACGTGTATTAACTCACCGGAAACATTTATGTGTCATTCTAATTTCTTCGGATGATATTCACATTTTTTGCAGTCTTATTGCTATATAACACGGGTGAAGGAGGCAGCGGGAGTGGGTCTCTATATAACATTATCTGCAGCAGAACTTCTTCATTTCACCAATACTTTTAAGACGAATGAACGAACGAGTACTGTTGTCCTGTTCATAACTGGTTGCTGTCTACTTGTATAGTTTAATACCTCAAAATATTGTTCAAATTATTTTTGTGCGTTTACCTCAAACCAAAAATGGTGTCATTTTTGCTATTATTCTTATTCTCATTATTCTAATTCTTATTCTTATTATAGTTTGCACAAAGTCAAGTTTCTTTTTTTTGCACTACCTCAGAAAACTGTTGTTTGTATATTTTTTACCATTGTTACTTTTAGATTTTTGGATGTTTAACAAATGAAAAAATAATACCTCAGACAACCTTAAAATATTGTCAAATTGCATTATATTTGGGTATATTTTTTGCATTTATTTGCACTTTTATTCAACTAGCATAAGAAGAGATTTCAAAGTTCATACAAATATTTCTTATGCTTTTAAGTATTTGTCTCTTTTTTTATTCCCTGTAGTATCGACAATGGTATCGAGTATCAAATATTTTTTTAGATATCGATATCGACTTTGAAATTTTAGTATCGTGACAACCCTAGTCTGAATAGTTATAACTTTTGCCATTTATACTGTTATTATGTTTTAAAAAAGAGGGGGCATTTCAAAGCCTTGGATTTGAATTCTCTCTCTCTCTTTCTCTCTCTCTCTCTCTCTCTCTCTCTCTCTCTCTCTCTCCATATATACAGCCATGGAAAAAATTAAGAGACCACCCTTGTTTTCTCGTGTTTCTGCGGCCTGAGGTGTCCTGATATCAGGTGTACATGTGGACACTCTTATGCCTGAACGTTGTGTTTGTTATTGACTATCCATGACGAGCACAGAAGTCCAACAACAAAACACCACTCGGGTTCAGATCAGGGGAGCCGTTCCTCCCAATCTCGCCCCTCCAGGTCTCACTGTCGTTGCCCACGTGATCATTGAAGTCCCCCAGCAGAACAATGGAGTCCCCGGAAAGTGCGCTTTCCAACACGCCATCCAAGGACTCCAGAAAGGGTGGGTACTCTGAGCTACCGTTCGGTGCGTAGGCACAAACAACAGTCAGGACCCGTCCCGCCACCCGGAGGCGGAGGGAGGCTACCCTTTCATTCACCGAGGTGAACCCCAACATACAGGCGCCGAGCCGGGGGGCAATGAGTATGCCCACACCTGCTCGCTGCCTCTCACAGGGAGCAACTCCAGAGTGGAACAAGGTCCAGTCCCTCTCAAGGATGGTGTTTCCAGAGCCCGAGCTGTGTGTTGAGGTGATTCCAACTATATCTAGTCAGAACTGCTCAACCTCACCCACCAGCTCAGGCTCCTTTCCAACCAGAGAGGTGACATTCCATGCCCCTAGAGCTAGCTTCTGCAGCCGTGGACCGGACCGCCAGGGTCTCCCCCACCCTCGGCCACCGCCCAACTCACACTGCACCCGACCCCTATGGCCCCTCTCGCAGGTGGTGGGTCCACAAGAAGGGGGGCCCATGTCGTCCTTTCGGGCTCAGTCCGACTGGGCCCCATAAGCAAAAGCCCGGCACCCAGGCGCTCGCCTACGTGCCCCACCTCTGGGCCTGGCTCCAGAGGGGGGCCTCGGTGACCCGCGTCCGGGCAAGGGACACGTGGCTCCATTGCTGTCTGTCTCCATGAGGGGTGTTTGGGCTGCGCTTTGTCTGGTCCCTCCCCAAGTAATTTGTTTGCCATGGGTGACCCTGCCAGGGGCATAATCTAGCCCCAGACAACATAGCCCCTAGGATCCTCAGAACACGCAATCCCCTCCACCACGATGAGGTGGCAGCCCAGGGAGGGGTATATCACTGCCTAGCCCAAAAAAAAGTCGCCACCTGGATTTAACTAAGCAAATAGGTACGAGCCTGCTATTGGATAATTGCTGCATGGGCGATTATCTTTCAGCTGGCAACAAGTTATTTAACCAAAATTTATTATTTATTTTATTCTATTTTATTTATTTATTTATTTTATTTATTTATTATTTATTATTTATTTAACAAAAATCAACAGAGTGTGTTCAGTGGGAGGCTGCGTCAGGTTCGCTGTAGGATGGAGAGATACAGAAATTTATTCCTACCAGCAGACATCACCCTAAAGAACAAGACTGACTGACTGACTGACTTATTATTGTTATGTTATCATGTCATATAAATGTTATATTGTTAAAAACAAAAAAACAAACAAAAAGAAAAGGAAAAAAAAAGAGTGAGCTTTTTACAATGTTGAATTTCTCCTCTGGGACAAATAAAGTATTTTTCATTTCATTTCATATACATATATATATATATATATATATATATATATATATTAGATGTGTTTTCGATGGACTGACAGAAACTATTACATGTTCCACGTGGCCGGTACAAGTGTAGGTCCTCTTGAATTTTTTTCTAGAATTTTTCTGTATGTTATGCTCATGTAATTGGCCTGAAGCCAATTACGGTAATCATGCACCTTAGGAAACCAGCTGTGTTTCACATTGAATTGCAATGCACAATTAATGCTTTTGAATAAAGAAACAGAAAACTACAAAAAAAGAAAAAAATCTGACAGCAGAGTGTGGATCGTGACTTGTCAGTCTGTCAGACAGAGCCTCCAGGTTCATCACTGCAACTCAACAGCATCATTTCAAGCCATTTCGAGCAGCCATGCAGACTGATCAGGCACACAGGACCCTGGTACACTTATACACATACACACCCACGCACACACACACACGTTCAGCTGATGAATCGAGCTCAGTATGTGTAAGCACGGATAATCATCCAGTAAAAGAAACAGAAAGTAAGTGGTGGAATGACTGACAGCTCTGGCTATCTCACTGACCCACACAGCAAATCATTTCACGCACAGCTCATACAAAGCTCCGGGGGCCTTCATCTAACTCTTACCCACCCGACCTCAGACTCATGAAAACAACTCCAACATTAAATCTGTCTGGATAACAGGCTCTCATAGCACAAGAGGCCTTGGTTAAAAATCAATGGGGATCAATTGCACCCATGTGACGACTCACAGTATGTTTCCTCAACACCATAGGCAAGATTTGGAACCAAAGTGGGTTCTTTCCTGAATACAAATTAAATGCATGAGACAAGATTTAATGATGTGTGATCCTGTGGCTCCTGTGTCTGCTTTGCAGAGGAACTTTTTCCAATAGACTGCAATTCATAAACGACATGGTTTTGGCTCAGAGCATTAGATTTCATTTGGATTTTAACAGCAACAATAAAACATAAAGGAAGTTAAATTTAGATTTAGATTGAAATAAAGAATTGAAGTAATTCAGCATGTTCTAGAAGTTCCACGTCAAGCACTAAAATCAAAAGCCTGGTTGTAGATTTTTTTAAAAAGTGTTTGGAAGTAGAAATTTGTACATAGCGTACACAAATTGTCATACAAAAGGAAAATCCAGGTCAGGTGTAACACTCAATAGCAATTAGTGGGATGACTCAATTCCAGGGGTGTTCCTTCAAGGTGTGTATGCATGTATGTGTGAAAAAGTAGATAAATTTGTGCTTATTCACACAAGAGTGGTGTCAAACCACAGGTTTATGGACAACCATTTAGAAATATTTAGATTTTTACTCTCTTGTCATCGACTTGCCTGTCACAAAACAGACTTATCCGTTGTTATCTATTTTACCGAGTGGTACCAAAATAAATTTTAGGTTGAAGAATATCTATACTATATAAAAATATTTTCTCGTAAACTCACATTCAAACTATTTGCGGCCACATAATTTATCTACTATCGGTCAGTAGAAAGAATGCAAGCTGCAGGTTCTTTAACTCAGAATTAACTTTCTGGACCCCAAGTCTGCATATCTTATAATCTGTGACTGGTACCTGCACCTACAGCCTGCAACATACTGTAACTAGTTTTAGACTAATTGACTTGTAGAAGTAGAAGGACAAGTGCAAAGTACATGTTCAACTGCTTCCTCTAATGTGATTGCTTTTAACAGAAGCAGTGTTTCAAAATGTGTGACGGCAGTGACCTTTAATTTCAAGGCACAGGCTCTTAAGCCAGCATTAATGTTGATATGCTTCCTGTGCCATTTACAGTGGGTACGGAAAGTATTCAGGCCCCTTTAAACTTTTCACTCTTTGTTTCATTGCAGCCATTTGCCAAAATCAAAAAAGTTCATTTTATTTCTCATTAATGTACACACCATCTTGACAGAAAAAAACAGAAATGTAGAAATTTTTGCAAATTTATTAAAAAATAAAAACTTTAATATCTCAGACACTTTGCTCAGTATGGTAGAAGCTCCCTTTTGAGATTGTACAGCTATGAGTCTTCTTGGGAATGATGCAACAAGATTTTCACACTTGGACAATTGCTCAGTTTGGCTGGACAGCTGGGTCTAGGAAGAGTTCTGGTCGTCCCAAACTTCTTCCATTTAAGGATTATGGGTGCCACCGTGCTCTTTAGTGCAGCAAAAATTCTTTTATAATCTTGTCCATATCTGTGCCTTGCCACAATTCTGTCTCTGAGCTCCTTGGACAGTTCCCTCGACCTCATTTGCTCTGACACTCACTGTAAGCTGTGAGGTCTTATATCGACAGGTGTGTGCCTTTCCCAATCAAGTCCAATAAGTTTAATTAAACACAGCTGGACTCCAACCAAGGAGTAGAATCATCTCAAGGAGGATCAGAAGAAATGGACAGCATATGAGTTAAATATGAGTGTCACTGCAAAGGGTCTGAATACTTATGACCATGTGATATTTCAGTTTTTCATTTTTTATAAATTTGTAAAAATGTTGGCATTTTATTTTTTTCTGTCAAGATGGGGTGCTGAGTGTACAGTAGTGAAAATTGAAATTAACTTTTTTGATTTTAGCAAATGACTGCAATGAAACAAAGAGTGAAAACTTTAAAGGGGTCTGAATACTTTCTGTACCCACTGTACATGGGTATATACAGCTTCTTAATAGAGTCAAAGCTTTGTAAACTCTGAACTTAGCTTGAACTAAGCTGAGAGATGTTATGTCACTGAGGATGTGTTAATCTGTATTTTTTTTCTTTTCTTTTTTTTAAAATTTACATTAAAAAGTGGTCACTTTGGTTCCACTGATCATCACTAAATCAATAAAATTATTTTCCTTCTGATCTGATCTTGTGTTTTTACTGTCATAGACAGAGCAGGTCATCCGAAGACCGGAAAGTTGGCGATTCAAATCCCACTTCTTCAGTCAATCTGTTGTTTCCTTGAGCAAGACATTTCACCCTCCTTGCCTCCAGCATCGGCATTGCTGGTGTATGATTGTGTATGAATGGTATGTGATGGTGGTAGAGGACGGTGATGCGGATTGGCTGCCACGTTTCCATCAGTCTGCCCCAGGGCAGCTGTCGCTACACATGTAGCCCACCATCATTAAGTATGAATGAGTGAATGAATAATGCAAACAATGTAAAGCGCTTTCAGTGCCTTCAAAAGCACTATAGAAATCTAATCCATTATCATTACTTTATAACCCTGCTGTATATCCACCATGAACCCCCCGCTGCTCTTTGTCAACATGACTTCTTATGTGTTCCCAAACTGATTACAGATGTGAGAGAAGGTTTCTGTAGCGTGATGTATTATGCACAGGACCTACAATGCACTCCTGTCAAGAAGCCACACATATGGTTTGTCTGTTGACCTCTACACCTAGAATTATTTAGTGGATAAAGAATATGTTTATCATCATTGAAAGTGTGTTTATTTTTGTGTATTTGTTGAGTAAGTGTGAGCATGCATGGCTGTTTGTATCTGTGACAGATCGAAGGCCTGCCCAGAGTATCTTGTCCCTCGGCAGCTGGGATAAGCTCCTGCAGGCCTGGCTAGAGCAGTTATAAACAATGGGGAGATAAAGATATGGTCTAATGTTGACTTCGTTTGTGAGCTAAAAGATTTGCTGCCATCACATATCATGGAGGTTAGATGGGTCGTTGCATCTTAAACCAAAAGCTGGTTTAACGAACTGACTGATCAGCAGCTGGGCCAACAGTGGGGCAGAAAACTGCAAATATCAGAAAATTGTTCATTTTATCATACAAGCATCAAAATTGGCCTGTGTATCCACCACAGGATGCTTATTCATTAAAAAAAAAAAAAGTAAGTCACATGAATTTTTAAAGTGGCTTTTTTAAGACTGCCGCCATTTCCAATATGCAACCTCACATATTATTACACAGCATGACGTTGCAGAGCTGTTTACTTGTTTTTTGGATGTCCAAATACATGTAATTTTTATGTGCATGTTTTAACAGGCTAACTTGCATCTACACAGCATGTTTTGCACAATTTCTTCGAAAATATGCTTTGATATACGTATAGCAATGTAGTGATGTAGGCCTAAGATGTTTCGGGGGTAGGAGTGTTGTAGTAGAGATAACATTTCAGAAGTTGGTGATATCTTCTGGAAGGACTCCTGGCACTAGTCCTTACTACTAACCCAACTCCCACCTATGGTTCCAAGAAGTTGCTTGTGCACGGCAATGACTACACCCCTGCGCTGGCTCACTGGCTAAACTAGGTGAGGGTAACGTGGAGTCACTCTGCATGTGACGGATTATGTCTGATTCCTTGTGCATGAAATCAATGGATCTGGATACCTCCAGTAATGGGAAAGCACTGCCAGTTGAAGATGTTGAGCTCTCACTCAAGTGTAAATAGAGACCCTTTGCTGAATTACAGTGCATTGTAAATAGTTTTTATTAAACATTTATTATTGTTCATTCTAAACATTAAATATCGGAGTTAGCTGTAGCTCAGGTGGGGGTGGCAGTAGCTCCATCAACAGGAGGCTTCCCCTGGCAACATGCCAAAGTGTCATTGGGCAAAACACTGAACCCCATGTTGCCTCCCAATATGCCTACTGGGGTGTGAATGTGTGTGTCAATGGGTGATTGTGACATGTAGTGTGAAGTGATTGAGGGGTCCACATATGACTGGAAAAGCACTACAGTCCATTTACCATTTAGCTTTAAGGTCTACCAAAAGTGTAATAGAGTGAGGTTCAAGCACAACCAGGCCACACTGGATAACAACACTGCTGCGGGGCAGCATGGGGTCTAGAGTCCACTAAATTAAGTAGTAGATGCTTTCTGTTGCCAGAATTGGATTCCCAGGTGTCAGAAAAGTAGAAACAATAACAATATACATCTAGACGCAGGAAAATGCTTCAGCTCCAGCAGACTCAGTCATTTGTGATCAGTGGCTGATGTTGATGATATCGAGCAGGCAGTGCTGTTTTATAGCTAGAAAAACTCTGATGGTGCAGAGGTTTGGCATTTTCTTTTGTCATGACGCATAAAAAGACATAACGTGAACAGTTTTGTTTCTTTTAAATTATCTTTAAGAGTGGAACAGGTTTTGTGGCTCTCAGCTATGGTAATTTTATTAGGTGGTTGTAAAAATGTCTATTAATAGACGTTGCAGTTGTCTGTCAGTTCACTACTGGCTCCTTTTTATTTTGATTAGAAAAGACAAAACACTGTTGATGCTTTGATGACCATTCATGGTAACAGTGCTACCTTTACACTTATACTGAAAGCATTATATAATCAGATTGCTTTTTAGCACAAACATATCAAACAAAAACTCTGTAGCCCATTTTGGATATGGGTTCCACCTGAACAGCACAAATAAGACATCCCTGTTAACCTGCTGCTGTCCTCCAGGGTTATTCACACCTACTAAACAGTGAGGGACATAAATATTGTTTTTTCCAATTCTGTTTATTGCTTTGTTGATTCCATCTGTCTGTTTGCTATGCCCTGCCACGATAAAGAGGTCTGCTTTGTTTGGTTAAAAATATCTAATGTGACTGTTCTTTTCACCTGTGCTCCTTCATTCTTTCTAGATTTCCCCCTTTTTGTTCCAGTTGTTTTGAAATCTTCTGTCATGAACCTTATGGCTAAATCTAACTTTCAATGAATTCACCAAAAATCTACATATATTTTTAGCTTCAAGGATGGTGCACAGTTATTTTTTTTGGAAGACAACACATGTATACACAACTGAAAGTGTTTTGTGTGATAAACCACTGCTATAAATTGCACATTCTCTTTGGGCATGCTGGGTCTTTGGAGCTTATAGTGCAACAAATGTGGAACATTTACTTCTTGATTTGCCATGGAGTGTGAGGGGAAAAATACGCAGAATGAAAAAAAAACATGAAGAATGGAAAGATGGGAATGACTGTTCCTTTGTGTTCAGTTAGTTTTGGAGGCCAATATTAAGAACTATTTTTTATATTAGAATAGCTTTCAGTATTAAAAGATTACAAATGGGAAATTGGTATTCCCAACTTCCAATTAGGTTCAGTCTTAATCTAATTGTCCCGTGCTGAATGTTGTGAAAAAGAGGCAGAATATTTTATCTTCTGATGATCATTGCCGGAAGGTCATGTTCGTGCAGATGCTGGGTTACAGATGGTGATCGTCACCTCACTCCAAGAAGGTTCCTTATTTAAATCCGTTCAGTGTGTGGAAAGGTTTCATATTCCACATACCTAAATGGTTTTGTCAGTACTTCAATGTCCTTCAAAAATTCAGAAATATGTTAATTGATGGGCGATTGTAACATGAATGAGGATGTGGGTGTGCATGGTTATTTGTCTCATTTGTATATGTGTGAACTCTGAGATGACCGGGCAACCAGTCTAGCGCACAGGTACTCCACCTCTTAAAAAGCTGAAATTAGCTGCAGTGACTCTTCTGACCCCGAACAACACAAAGCAGGTGTAGAAACTAGGCGGATGAATGGGTGATAAAAAAGCAGTGCAGCACCACGTTATAGCCTTCTAAACCTCGGTGAAGGTCTTCAGAAGTCTTTTAGGCAATCTTTACAAGCATTCTCTCCTATTGTTTTCTCGGGCATTTGAACTTGAATTTGACCTCCACACTTCATGATAGTAATCTTTAATTTTAGTACACAGTATGACCAGGGAAAACAACCTAAAAAATGTTTGGCAGCTGCAAAGACATTTACTCATATGGCGCCTGTGCTCTAGTCAGAAAAAAACTAGTTTCACTCACATTCATTTAAAAACTAAAAATAATCAGTGCATCAGAGAGGTGTCATTTATCACACTTAATGATCATCTTCAGCTTCAGAAGAACTGAAAAGTAAGATGTTGATGTTCCGATACCGTCTGTAACTTCTAAATTTAAAGAAAAGTCTGAGCCTGCATACGGGGAAAACTGCCACTATTACCATCATTCTCTATGAATGCGAAATGCATTTACTAGCATCATTTGTATGCCATAACGCTGTGACTAAAATAGATTTTCTATTTGAGAGAAGGAGGTGACATGACATTTCATCATTCTAAGAGTAACACAAAGCCATTCAAGCATAACCATGACTGTCGGCAGCTGATGGAGCCTTTCCTGTGATGCACAGCCTTCCGACATCATATATCATACAGCAGTTGCAGCGTGGACTGGAACTGCATCTCACCAGACTGAGTGTGAACAAACTCATTCATCACCTCAGTGAGAAAAGAAGCTTTATGCCTTCAGCGAAGGTCAACTGGAGCTACATAGCCTCTGTTAAAATATCGCCAGGTGCTTCTTTTACAACACCTTGCCTTCAGCAAGACAGATGAAGTTCAGGAGGACGGTGTGCGGGGAACGCAAATGGACTCATGCCTCAGAAACATTTTAATAATAATGATAATAGCAGAACCGGCTTCTCCATTACCATTGGCCAAGATAACTGTGAGGATGACTGGAGGTCTATGTGTAGGTTCTCTGTCAGGCCACTGGCACCCGAAGAGTGTGCTGGGTTTCTTCCCCTCATTCCTACCTTACTATTATGATGCAGTACACCTCCACTACTCAGAACATTAAAGCAACAGGCCAATCCTTTCTCAAGGGAGGATTAATGAAGGTTGGCCAAAGCTAGTGCTGTTGGCACATTTAAAATTCAGCTGGGTTGAAGCTTGCACTGTTTCTCCTTACAGGGCAAGACTTCTACCTAAAAAACAAAAAAACGCAAGTGATAGGTAGATATTATCAGGAACATGGCTCATGAGCATGACTCAAGGGCTCTATTCCTCTCCTAGTAGTAATGGATTACTCTCCTTGGAAACAGTCTTTTGTACGAGGATGTTTTGACCAAACCATTGTGTTTACTCTCTTTGACAATTACACATGGGCACGAGCTCAGAGCAATTTAAAGACTGAGATGTTTTAAAAGCAAATCCATTACTGGTAAATTTTTATGCTTTGGTGTCATGTAAACAGAAAATTTACTTTCATTATGAAATGTAAATGTGTTTTTTCACTAGTTGTTAAATGAGTTAACCCTGCAGGTATTTCTGCATGAAACACAATGAAAGTTTTGAGAAGAAGCCACCAGGGTATTCTCAAACAAGTGAGTATGTAAACTGAGCCATGTTCACGTGATAAACACTTTCAAATGGTTAAATTTAATTTACAAATGCATTAAACATAACAGCAAGGAGCTGAATAAACACAATAATGCTTTTATCATTCTGGGACACATTCATTGCCTGAGGCCTGGGCTACCTTTATATACCAACCAGGGACTAAACTTAGAGAAAGCACTCATCTGTGGTGATGACTGGAGAAACAAAAAGTTTCAAATGTGCCCTAATTATTTTCAAAGTGCCAAGGCAGTATAATTTGTTATACTTGACGTTTTAATATCAACCCTGCATTAATAAACCAAACACACATCCCTGAAGGCAGTTTTTCCCATCAGGCTCGGTGTGGTACCTTGAGCAGCATCACAAGCGCAGACTGCTGTTTGCAGTGCTGCTTTTAAATGCCAACTGCTGGCATCAAGCCAGAAAACAGCAGAGAGGAAATGAAAAAAAAAAAACTGAACTTATTGGCTTAGCCTGCTGCCTTGACTTTCACATCCATGCCTTGCCCTCTTGACACAAGCAATAGTTCTAGACCTGCACTAGCAGGCTGGGGGCGGGAAAATGACACAACCCTTTAACCCAAACAATAAAGCTCACGATAGCGTCATTTTACAACATACACATGGGCACAGCAGTGGAGCTGACATGCTTCGGTGCCACGGAGAGCGACTGTGTCAGTTTGAAGTCCATCACATAGACATGAAGTATGACAAACCAAGAGAACAACAAAAACATTGGTCACTAACAATAAAACAAGTTCAAAGCAGTTCAGCACCACGGATAGCGACCGCATCATGTTGACACCCACTTTAACTAGAGCCTGTGTCAGTAGCTATAAAAACTCAGTAAAAACTGGCACAGCAGCCCACATGTTCACAAACACAATTTCAGTAGGTCTACTCACCCCTATTTGAAGGGCATAGGACGAGCCCTGCGCTCCTCTAAATCATCCACCATGCTCTGTACTGTGTCCATCCATTTTTTTGCTTTCTCATAGACAGCAAGTCCACTCAGGCTCTCCTGTCCCACTGTGCTCCTCACACATTATGTATAAAAACTGTTAGAGCTGCTACCTGTAATTAACCTGGCTCCCTGGCTGTGGTGGTAGTTTTCTGGATCGCTGCTAACAAAAAAGTCAAGTTCATCTCCAAGACGACGAGCAAAATATGTCCAGTTTTTGTAACTTGCATTTTCTTGCTCTCTTTTTTGCTTTTCTTTTCAGTTTGCCGCTTCACCTTCATGCTTATATGAAATGCCACTCGTAATTTTACTTAGTCCATAAAAATGACTATTGAGTGCACTCGAATACAAGCAGCAACAGAAAATTATATTTGTACATATACCGGCTGCACATTTGCCAATAAGCCACAGGTGTCCACGTTTGAACATGAGATACAGCAGTACAGCACTGCTGGCCGGACAGAGGGCTGGTAGAATGGCTCGTAACTTTCCTTCTGGATGTCCGATCATCAAAATTCCATCTGTAGGGCATAGCTCATGTCCAACATAAGAATGATGATGAAGATGAAGATCTGACATGTAGGGATTGAGCACTATGAGAACGATCAGGAATGAAAAGGACCAGGTGTTATTTTTTTTTCCCCCTGATTTTCTTCAAAAAGGTCTTTGCCTCTAACAATTCATCAACTGTTCAAGCAGCAGTGTTCAAAGCGTGACAAAAGTAGCTGCTCGTTGCCTGGAATTTAATGTAAATTTGCGTGTCATGAAATTAAAGGGACTTGAGGCAAGATTAAGAAACGAAACTCGTGACTGCTGCGACTGGCGCTTCAACTGCAGCCGTCACGGGAGCGTGCACAAACTGAAGCTATAATGTTGTTTACTAGGCTTACTTTTTCTTTGTAGTTACACTTTTTAGTGTCGTTCAGTTGATCTGGATCGTTTGCTGACGGCAGAAGAATCCATAACTATCGCTTACAGTGTTTGAATTTACTGCGACCGTCTTCTTCCTGTATCAAAACTGCGGATGTAGCATCATTTGACATCCGCAGGGCAGCGCAGGTAATTCAGACACCGAATTGCTGCGCATTTTGCGAGAAGGGTCTATCTGCAGGTAGCAAGACAGGGGCGTGTCGTCGAGTGGGCGTGTCGTAGTGTGACGTTACTCGACGACATGCCCACCAGGCCAATGAGAGCACGGTAAAATCTAGCCCTACCCCTGACCCTTCCCCTAAACCTAACCAGACCTACCCACTATGTGATACGCCCACTATATGACATTTTGCAGCACACAGCCTGTTCAAGGCAACGGAGAGAAACGTGGGTGGAAACGTTATTTTTTGGTATTTAGCGCTTCATCGCCCATTAGTATTAAAAAAAAAATGACATGCATGTTTGTTTGTTTTTTGAATTCCTGCCTCTAGTCCCTTTAAATGTGAGAGTGAAAATAAAGCAAGTCATGCAGCACAACTTTTTATTCAATATTTTACACCTACTACATCACCAAATCAGTCAGTCTTATAATGTTTTTAGCAACCACTACTCAGTCCTATAGATGCATGGCGCCCCTCCAGCCTCCCCTGAAGCCCCGCCCCTGTAGACCAGCAACCGGCAAAGAGCAGGTACTCTGGAACCAGTTTTCCAGGTCAAGAGCACATTCTTTGGCTGTTGCATGAAGGTGTTGGAAAAGTCAAATAAGACTTGTTCTTATACATGACTGGACCTGCCTTGGTTGAAGATATGTGTGACAGAAGAAGAAGGATGCATTATACAGTATGTAATCTACTTGGGGATAAGTCTGAAACGTTCATTTGTGTCAAAAACTCTCTCTGCACTGCTGCTGTTTAAATACAGTAATGTGGGACTTGGGAAACTCACAAATATTTCTCACTCTTCTTCAACTAAAGACATCAAGAACTAATATCCCATAATTTAAAGACACTATATGAACCAAATGACTTTGAGTGCAGTTACAGCTACGGTGGAAAAATAAAGCTTCATGAAATAAACATATCATGAGATAGCTTTCCTGTCAAACTGCACAAATTCCCTGCTTAAGAACAACATTTCTTTATCTCCGCTTTAATAAAGCCTGCATCTGTGGATCGTCTGGATCAGTCACTCTGGTAATTTTGTCTGAATCCTCAAATGCAGCACAGGATTATCGTCTCAGGAAAATCCCATGGCAGAACTGATGCATTTAGAGGACAGCAGAAAATGGCAGTTCAAGTAATATTATCCAGTGACTCATCTCAAATCTTAGTATATGTGTGTGTCAGTTTTCTTGCCAGCCTGCTTATGTAAACAGATATTGTTGGGTTTTGAGGAATACAGACCATCATGAACAATTCCCCCATAGGAAAAAAAACGATCTTGAAACGAAAGAGTAAATTGGAAAAGACAATTATGTGGAAAGACGCATTAGTACAGAAGCTGAGAGTGGTCGTTTTCCACTACTATGCTTTTTTTCTTTTTTGTGCCAGTTTTCAAGAAAACTGATTTTGTTTTGGTTTGTTTTAGATAAGATGATTAAGGTGGGCTCAAAAGTTTATGGATGCTGTGTTACAGCTGATTTATTGTTCAAAAAAGATCCGATGGCAGCCTTCCTTGGTTCTAAGATGGACCAGGAGCAGTTTCAGCAAAACAGGATATCATGAACTTGTTGCAAATAAAAACTCTGTCCTGCGTCTTTGCAAAAATTTTTGGATTCACACACACACACATAAACTCAGATTCTGTATATATAGTGAGGGCCGAAAGTTTAGACAAACTCCTATTAAAGAAAAAGCTCAATTCACATTTGTAATTCAAATGATAAGAAACTATAATAGCTAAAATGTACTAAATTATAATTTAGTAAAATCAAACATTAATTTTGAATTGTGGTTTTGAAATTCCGAGAAGTCTGGATTTCCCAGTGTCAAGTGGATTATTCCAGTCCACCTACCAGTCACACTCCGGCTTCCTGCTGCAACCCACATGCTGTGCAAATTAGACCATAACACCATGTTAGATATTCTAGGTTCAGGTTTTGAGTGTATTTGTGTCCAGTGTGTGTGTGTGTGTGTGTGTGTGTGTGGTGTGTGCGTGTGTGTGTTTGTGTTTGGTAGACAAAATCAGGTGTGAAAATTGATGCTGATATTGATCTGTTCCTCTTTTGAGGGAGTAGGTGTGAACTGGAGAGAAATTTTTCATCATCATGCTTCGCTGGAGTGGAAATAACTGTTTGTCATGCTTTATATTAAATATACTTATACAAAGCAGAGCTTATACACACACACACACACACACACACACACACACACACACACACACACACACACACACACAAATGCAGCCATAGCAAAACGTGCCTGGGGAGGGGCACTGAACTGTTTACTATATATAATATAGCAGGTAGTTACACCAATGTTCAGCTGTCACAGTCACATCTGACGCTACATCTTACTGAAAACAAGATAATGACGATGATGACTGGACTAAACACACTTCCATCCTGTTCTCCATGGGACAGTTTCACATTAGAAGAAAATCTAAGCTCTGCGCGTACATGAAATGAAAAATGAAATTGAAAAATAACACGTATACACACACATGCAAAGACAAAAAGAGAAAGATGAGAAATGGATGGACAGCAGCTCACGCGTTTCTTTGCATATATCTCTCATTCCTCACTAGCATAGTTTGTGATTGTTGCTTTAATCCTCTAAAGCTGATTTAACCTCACACTGCCCAAGAAAAACCAACTGCTGTTAACCTTCTGCTGTGTGCGAGCGTTATGTAACTGTGAAAGGGGGATGTTGATGCAAGGGATTATGTGTCTGAGTAAACGGGTCCTCATCAAGAAGACTGAGGGAAATGAATGTGTACTGAAAGTGCTCGCCAAGAATACATACTGTATGCTGTTGTCTAGATTCCTGTGTTGTGGAAAGTAATACCAGCAGGCACACCGATAATCTGCTAAGCCCTTGCATTAATGTACCTGCTGTGAAAAGAAGAAAAACAAAAGTGTTCATGTCATTGTAGTGTCCCTATATCACTCAAAACTGCAGCTGAGGGTCAACGCCACTCCACAAAAGTGCAGAAATCACTCAGCAACAATAATTCTATTATCAATAAAAAGAAATAAATAGCAAAATAACACCACCAACACGCACCTTTTCTATATCAATCTGTTATGATAAGCAGAACAAAGAGTTGTGGCTGCCAAACTGTTCATTGTGATGTATTTCATAGCTTCTGACAACTTTCATCAAAGCACTCAAGCTCCTAATATATTCACTTCTGAGATTGCCTCCTCTCTTATCTAAGCTCTGCTCTTCCTCCTCCGCTCGTATCTTACCCCACAATCACGCATGACTGTCAATGAACTTCCCCGCAACAACTTCCTATGCCTTCTAACCTCCCTGTGCAGCACGCTGTCATATCATTTTAGTTTTTTCCACCTAGCAGAAGAAGAGATGGAGGAAGAGTTCAAAGAGCAATGGTGAATCAGAAAAGGAAGTTTTGACTGCTAATTGTGTAAGGTCAAAACTCACAGGTAAATTGGTTTTAGTTTCCAGTGCACATCTGTAAAAAAGTCCACCACATTGATCATCCACACGGCATGCAGCTTGCCAGCAGGTTGGTGGCCATGGGGTGTTAACAAAAGGCTTCACTAGAAAAGACAGGTGCACAAAGAAATGGAGAGGAAAGACGTGAGATGAAGAGTAAGAGGGGGAGTATGAAGAAGAAAATGAAAAGGATATTAGTGTGTAACCAGCAGAAATGCACACATGCACATACATATGTAAAGATGATTACCCAGAAGCATCCACAAGCAGGTCGAATATGACAGTGGACTGTGTGGTGGCATTTTTTTCTTTTCTTTTTTGAAATGAAAGTCATCACAACACACTTCAATGCTTATTGACCAATTAAGACAGAAGCAGACACTGATCCTCTGTCCAGTTGGGTTTCCTTGTTCTTTTGTTTTCCATTTCTGTTCACTGGTTTGTGGTCGATTTGAAAGCCAACCAACACTGCTTCTAACAGGCCGGTCAGCAATCACAGACATGATGAAAGCTAAACCATTTGACTTTTGTTAAAGTTGTACTTCCATAGTCAGTTCATTAATATTTCTGTGTTCTCCATTATTATTGAATGCATTCTGCATTGTTTCTGTTTAAAAAAACCTTCTGGTTGCTTTGTATCCAGCTGATTGGCTGCCTCCCATCAGTGTGGGAAGGAAGCTCCGCCCTCCGCTCTTATTTTGTTACAGACAGGAAATAGAGCCGACAAACAAGTTTGTTCCGCCATGCTAACAAACAGTTAGCTAATTAGCTTCTCAACTCCGAAGCTACAGTCGTGCTGTCTCCACTTCTAGTGTGTAGTGGAGGGTTACCTGCCTTCCAATGGACAGATATAAACCCCACGTGGGATACGCTATTTGCAATGTGACGTAGAAGTGCGAGGCTGTTCCCGATTCGCTCTTTTCTTCGTATTGTTTCTCTGATGAGAAAGCACAGCCGACTGGGGGGAACGCAACGCTAGCAAGTCAGCATGTGTAAGTAAACAAGGGGAAACCCTCCGTATTTCAGAAGGAGCAAGTTAAATGGATTTTCAGTGGAAGGAGGCCTTTAATACCAAAATGAGTTGAAATGTTAAAAGCAGAATGTACAAAATTACCAGCATAGCAGTTAGTATAAGCAAATGAATACTGTGCAAGTGTGTTGTAACAGAGAAACACTCAAATTTGCAGGATGATTGCCCTTGAAGACTGGAGCTGGTGACCCCTGACCTAAACAAAAGCATTTTAATCTGTTTGCTCTTGTTTTTAACCTCATTTTAATGGTTTTTGTAACCTCTTTTTTTATGTTTTATTTACAAGTATTGTTAAATTGATGTGTCCTGTTCTGCTGCCTTTTTGGCCAGGGCTCACTTGTAATGTCCAATCTGTCATTTTCTTCCTGGCCAAGTAAAGCTGAAATAGAAAGTCAACTACAAATAATGCAAATGAATTGACATTGTTATATTGAAGTGTATGAAATGACCAAGCACTAGTAATACAGTTGATTATTTTAAGGTGCTGTGGTGGTCCCCAAAACCAATTTCTGACCCACAGGCTTGGGCTCGCCCTGCCAGAGTTCACTCTTACCACTAAGATTTTGTTTTTTCTGAGTTTTAGTTGTACAAAAACAGACAGCAAATATTGGCTCCTCTGTGGCCATACTGATCTAAGCTTATCTTCCGTAAGAATTTCTTCGTGATTTTTCCAAACTAAGGGTGCTTCTGACTGCAGTCTTCAGATTGGACACTGATTACTTGCAGGTACCTCACACAGCCCCACTTAAAAAAAAAAAGTAATATCCCTTTACGGCTGCGCAGCCAGATCTCTACAACACGAGCACAGCTCAGTGGAGATGGGTCTGGAGCAAGATGAGGTCAGATAAAACGAAGTTAAATTTGTTCAGTTCACATGGGGTCCAGCATAAGAGAACACAATGGCAGAAGTCACATATGAGTTTATAATGAAAAAGAAAAAGAAAACTGTGACCTCATAGCATTTCACCTGACCTGACACCCTTCCCCTTCAGGAATCAAGAAGGTGGAATCTTTGCTCCATATAAAATTACATGTGTTGTGATTATAAGTATACCTCATTTGTGTTTATTCTACATTTAGTTAATTTTTTTTTTTTTTTTTTTTTTATTCTCCATGGGCAATTAGGGCTCTGCCTTTTACCCTTCCCTGCTCTGTGAGTTTCGGATAGCAGCGGGCTGCTACTTAACTCGCCCGCCGAGCAGTTGGTGGGGGGGGTTTAGGTCTCTCTCTGGGGTCCACAGTGGTTCACCCAAGAGTCGTGTCGGGGGATCGAACCCGGGCCCCCCCCCCCCAAACCCCCACCACTCCCCTAGGGCTATCCCCCCCCCAAATGTTAATGTCTATGTTAATGTTGATGTCTTTTCAATGAGACTTATCAATGAAATTATTATTTATTTTTTATTTATTTTATTTTTTAAAGGAAGCCCTGTAGGAAAGTCTCACTAAGTCACTCAGGCAAAATACAATGTTCACATTGTCCAAATTAGTTGTGCTCCAACATCAGCCCCAAATCTGTGTTACTATTTGCTAGACCTTTTGGGAAGAGTTATTTTTTAAAGGCAGGGAGGATGATGTTTTCCAGGAGCATTGTTTTAATATATTGCGTAAAGTCTTCTTCACACTCCGATTGCAATCAATTACTTAAATGTCCTGACACAAAAATTTAAAAAAAAAATAGCCACATGTGGAAAGGACAGGACTGAAAAATGAAATTTTTCCAATGAAATTGTAATGGCCCATGCTTATTGATTGAATGATTATATGTCCATTAAACTCGTTTGTCACCCTTCCACCCTCCATGCACACGTGTGTGCACGCTCGCAACGTGCCATGAGCATCTCGCAGTGCACACGAACATGGCTTCTCGCTGCTCTTATCTATGCAGGTGTTTGCTCTTAAAATCTGTTGAAAAGAAAAAAAATGTATGTGGATCAAGTCATAGAGGTGTTGGTATTTGCAATGTGGATGTTTTACACCGCAGAAGGGGTTGGAGGTGAGGAAAGTATCACTTTTGGAAACATGGTTCCTCAGCTGCAAACAAGCTATCCACTCAGCTGTTCTTGGTTATATTCACAGACAACCATCGGTGCACACACTCCTGTGTTATGGAGACGTGGTTTTGGGTGGGTGTATTTTCTAAAATGCAGCTTTCTTGAACCGTTTTTCCAGGATCCCCTACCCTGCCTTTAAATAAGGATACAACAGTCGAAAAATCAGAAGTGAAAGTCACACAGAAAAAAGCTTAGATGAGATCTCAAAATAGATGTTAACATTTTACTTAGTTTGAATGAAGGAGTAACTTTTATGTTTTAACTGTTGTCTCAAAGTCATTTTGTTTTATAGTCTGTTTTTTCTAGTAACTGATTTTAGAGTATCTTGCCTACAAGGACCCCAGAACTGAGACCAGCCAGATAACTCAAGACTATTTTTGTTAAACTTGGACATTCTCCAGCAGAGCGCCCTCACATTCGTGCTGAAATTCAGATTGGATTATATACTGTCGCCCAGATGCTGGCTTGACCCATCCCAAGCCGAACCGGCTCCAGCAATTAGTCAACGGAGGCCCGAGACCTAGAAAGCCATGTGCCAACATTTCCTGTACGGGAGCATCTACCTGGTCATTCGATCCAGGAGAGACCACATGGGTCAGGTTTTTCTGCGAGCCGTCCATGTCAAAAAGTAGGATCCATTATTGCCCCCTTGACATATAAAAGCGGTGTATCTGAAAGTTTCCAAATTCTAAATCTAAATGATCTCACTCCAAATTTATTCAGAGATTAATAATTAATTTTTACATCACTCCAAACTAAAGATTAAAATAAGAGCTCCCACAACTTTACCACATCTCTGTGGTGGAATTAATAAACTGGCATTCCAATAATTTAATATCATGATCTCACATCAATACAAACTTTATGATTATAGAACTTCATTCAATTGCCTTCATTAGCTTAAGTCTGTCTGTTTTTGCTGATTTCTGTTAATAAAAGTCTGTATGTTAATTAAGTCGTGATTGGTTCATAATTTCAGAATAGGATATTAGATCTGGTAGTCAAGAATTCATGCCTTCATAAAGACTAATAAGATCTGTAAAAGATCCATTTTCCTCATCCTCTGGCGAGGTACTAAATTAATACGAGGTTAAATATATTAAATTTCCCCTATTTACACTACAGTTACTATCCCAGTCTTCAATGCAGAATTAATGCAGACATTAACAGATTAAATTGTTTGGAATATTCTTACATTTGAATCCTTTTAGACAAAAAATGCACTCACTTTAGTTGTGTATTGTATGTGACTTTCCACTTGATGAACAAACTTAATCTGCTAAACTTAAAGGTATCAACAGCACAAAAAAAAAGAGGAATAATCTAATGCTCGTGGAGCAATAATCTGCTCAATTTTAGGATGAAACAATTACTTTAAAAAATATAATATCTTTGCTGCCTGACATTTACATGAAACAGGCAGCAGACAGAGACACAATACAATAAGCAAATGCTGCCGAGACCAAATCCTTGTAAATCCCATGTAATGGGGAATTGAAACCAGAGGCAATCAAAAAATCCAACAAGGTGTTTGGACCTCGAGGCTCCCTTTAAATCTCTTGTTGAGATTCTTGTTGTAGGACATGTTGAAGCTGGAGGCAGCAATCACTTTTTAAGAGGTCTTTTCAGTTCACTGAGGAGGAAAGTGGAAGGTTATAATGCAGCTTGTGATATTCAACAGAGGCCAGACTGTTATACAACTGTGAGCACTCTTCTCAAGTTTTGGTGAAAAGACAGGAATTATTATGCAGGAGTTCAAACAAACCACAAAAGGGACTTGGGACTTGGTTATAGATATTCACCTTTTACAAAGGGTTGCGTGCATAATATTCAGAAACACGTACCTCTGTTTCATGAAGGAAAACTAATGACAGCTTTGCCATCTAATATTAATCAGACACCAGCAGCGCGCGAGAGAGTGAAAATATAGGGCCTGAAGGGAAAGGTGGGAAACAGAAGGATGAGGGAAGCATGTGTATGTGTGTGGTGATTTCACACTCTACTAGCTATGCTCTCTGATCATGCTTTCCAGTTATAGGTTCTCTGTCAGACATCTGTTAAGGCTGACAGCGTGATTATCGCAAGCTGCATCAAACAAAAACTCAGTCATTACAGCTGTCACGCCACACTTAAACCTGCAACCTTTTACAACCAAGATGTCATTCAGCTAATTACCACTGACATGTCCACAGATGGGAAAGTGGAGTAAAGTACCCATTCAGCTAAGTCATTTAACTGTAGCCTACATGTGAAGTCTTTCAGTAATGACTGCAGTAAAGCTGAAATGAAGCTTAACTACAGAGCAAATAATCCCCACCCACCCCGGCCTGCTCAAGCCACTGGACACAATGACTGAGGTGCTACTCAGTCCAGTACAAACATCCTGGAAACAAATTTGCACAGTATAAAAACAAGATAAAAGCATCAAAAACATAAAAACAGATTGTGCAGGTGAGATAAAAAAAAAAGAAAGGGTTATAGAAAATCTCACCTTAACGTTAAGTTAGAAAAAAATTCAACTATCTATCCATTGATTTTCTTTCCACTTATCTGGGGTCGGGTCGCGGGAGCAGCTGCCAAAGCAGGGAAGAACAGACTTCCCTCTCCCGAGCCACATTCACCAGCTCATCCAGGAGGATCCCGAGGAATTCCCAGGCCAGCCGAGAAAGGTAGTCCCTCCAGCGTGACCTGTCTCGTCCCGGTGGGCCGTACCCGGAGCACACCAGGGAGGAGTCCTGACCAGATGCCCGAGCCCCCTCATCTGGCTCCTGTTGATGTGGAGGGGCAGCGGCTCTACTTTGAGCCTCTCCCAGATGACTGAGCTCCTCACCCTATCTCTAAGGGAGAGCCTGGTCACCCTGCGAAGGAAACTCATTTTGGTCACTACCCACAGCTTGTGACCATAGGTGAGGGCCTTCCCCCTCTGGCTCATCTTCTTCTTCACCACAACAGACCAATGCAGAGTCCTCATCACTGCAGATGCCACACCGATCCGTCTATTAATCTCCCGCTCCATTCTTCCCTCACTTGTGAACATGACCCCGAGATAGTTTAACTCCTCCACCTGGAGCAGGACATCGCCCCCAACCCGGAGAGGACACTCACCCTTTTCTGGCTGAGGACCATGGTCTCGGATTTGGAGGTGCTGATTCTCATCCCAGTTGTTTCACATTCGGTTGCGAATCGCTCAGGGGCCCCTGCAGAGATTTTTTAGGGGGGTGGCAACAGGGTGGCCAGAGAAAATAGGGTGGCCAAGGGTTATTGAAGGGTAACTTTTGTTTCTTTCAACCTGGATGTTATTTCTAGGAATTATCATGTGCATTTACTCACCAGTAAAATTTCTGCATCACTGACTGCTTTGGATGCTATTTAGATTAGTCGTAGATCTGCGTATATCCATACAATGGCAGTGAAGGAGACAGAATGAATGTGCCTCTAAGGCATTATCTGCAGCAAAACTCCTTAATTTCACCAATAATTTAAGTAGAATGAATGATCAAACGAGTGCTATTGTCCTGCGAGTTCAGATTTGGCTTGCTCCAGTTATTGGGGGTGTTCTCCACACATCTACCAGCTGCGCGCTCACAACACTGTGGTTAACGGTGTTGATAAAACGATCAGCAGGTAAATCACAAGCTCAACTTCCTCCATTGTTGCTCAGTATGTGTGTCGCAGGCAAATGACTTCAGAAAACTTTGCTATGACAATCTCACTCACTGTAAACCATAGCTAAAAACGGCCTCAATTGCCATCAATTGTAATGTGAACAAACTTAACGGGGTTAGTGTGGTGTTGGCCCAATAAAGATGAGGCTAAGAGAGGGTGCTAATGTGAAAGGGGCATTAGAAACTGGTTGGGGAAGTTCTGAGTGGTGCCTTCCTGGATGAATTTCCACAAGAAAGGCCTTGTTAATTAGGCGTGACAGACTCGCGGGGACTACGGCAAAAGAGCTATGGCAGAAAATGGTAGGTCAAGTGTAATATTTCTTATTTATTCTATTCTCATTAACTGATAAAGATTTTGACATTCAAATATAAGCAAAGCATGCTGCACTGGGC